>VHZZ01000353.1:220153-244388 GCA_009801015.1 Silene noctiflora
TCCGACACGACACTCATCGGACACACGCCGGACACACCTAAATGTGTCGGATACCAATAAATGAGGAATGAGATGTCGAAAAACTGAAAAAGATTTATTAGAAGGCGGGTTTGAGTGGGAAATCAGAATAAGTTATAGTCATAGTCAAATTTTAGCTTCAATTATTTAAATTTAATATCAAATACATTTACAAAAATAAAATGATTCATTAATTTTAATTATAAATATATATTTTATTAAATTTAAATAACGTGTCCCGTGTCCTAAATTTGATGGGATGCCATGTCACGTGTTCGTGTCGTGTCCATGTCAGTGTCCGTGTCCGTTTTGGTGCTACCTAGGTTGTCGCCCTAGCACTTCCCTAAATTTTATGTTAGTCCCGAATGTCATTCTTTTGTACTCCGTATCATTATAATTTAAGACGGATATTGTTATCTTAAACAATAATTTGTGATGTAACGAGAACAAAATGAAGAAACACATACCAATGAGGGAACCAAGGAAAAACAAAGAAGCAGGAAGAGCAGCAAGAAACTTATGATCACAAATAAGACCCCATTCAGCAATAATCGAACTTTTATGACCTCCGATCCATTCCCAAGAACCGGGTTTAAGGCCGCAAACAAAAGCTCCTCCTTTACCAGTTTGCATACCATTACAGCCATTAATACTCTTACATATCCATTTTTCAGGCTCAGCATCACTAAATATAGTGATTAAAGTACCTTGAGCATCAAATATCCATGCAAATGATACTAATATTACTTGTATTATTTGCGAAATTCCGAGTGAACCTACGTGTTCTTCTATTACTTCATCTACTGTTAGCTCAATTATGTTTTTTGATCTTAATTCCTCTGTATTTTCTTGTTCCATTTTTTTTTATTATTATTTTAATGTTTTCAGGTGGTTTCTGATGTTTTTTTTTGTTTGTTTGTTTGTTGGTTGTGGAGTTGTGTTGTATGTTGAGGGTGCTATTTATATACACAAGTGTTAGTTGGTTTTTTTTTTTTTTTTTTTTTTTGGTGTTGACCAGGAGTATCCCTACCGACAGTTGGGGTAATCTCTTTTGGAGTACTGAAGGCAATTTAATGGGTTGACCTCTCCCAAGTCTGGCTTTTTCATTCGCAAGAGTCAGGAATCGAACCCCTGACCACTTGTTTAAGAGATGTGAGCTTTTACCACTCACACCAGCCAACTTTGGTACAAGTGTTAGTTGGTTTGCATGGGGTGACATGATTTTTTATTCTGTTTTTGTTGTTGTTATTATGATTTAATTTTTCTTTTTAAAGAAGTTACATTTGTTACGTTAGCTATAGTTTATTTATTCGATCTTGTTAAACCGTACTACGTAGTGATTTGTGTACATGCACTCAGGGTTTCACATCAAAGTGATTAGAACAATGAGATCAATGTACTTGAAACTTTAACCATGACGTTCAAGTTTGTACCACCCATTGGTAAACTCAACTCCGTCGATAATGTCATCATCGCACTCGTATGAATATTATATTAACGTTTCAGCTTATATAAGTGGTGATATTGAAACTTAGGAACTTCATTTACAAGAAAAATTATCCTTACTTTTTTAGAGAGGGATATAAGCGAATTTTCTTTATTCGTACCATCATCTTTATTACTCCTAATACATTATTGGTTGCATGCGAGTTTAGGGTTTAAATGGTTAAAACTTTCATCATTAAGTTCTGAAATATTCTTTCGTCTCAATCATTAATTTGCTTAACTTTGGTACCTTTCACGAGAATAAATTAAAGATAAGCAGAAGTTAGAAACAGAGAGAGTATTTATAAATATAGATTTACCTACTTAGTCATCATAATATATAGCCAATAATTAGTTTGTGGAAATTGATATATTAGCTATAGCACAAATAAGTGAAGTAGCGAAAGTGGATGAGTGGATCATTTGTTATGTACATTGGCATATCTTGTACGAGTATATTACTCCATTATATTACAGTGATTGTCGCTTAAAAGTATCGCCAATTGACAATTGTAGTTACCAAATCTGATGAAAAACAATCGTGGTATAGATTGATAGCATTGGTGTCGACTGTCGAGGGGGATCGGACTAGCTAATAAAAGTTATTGTAGATTGTAAACTCAAGCTAGCTTGACTAATAAGTTATCCTAGACGCAATTATATCCAACAAAGTGCATATATATTCTTGCAAACTACTCCGTATAATATCAAGTATCGATACTCTAACGAGTGGCTATAACAAGTGCAAGTGATATTAGATGTCAATGTTAATTTGTCTGTCCATTGTTTGGGTGAAATAAGAATATAGGAATAACTTTATAATCTAGCAAAATGCTAGAAATATACGATAACTCATTAGACTACCTATACAACGTAACCGACTCATCAGATCATAATATGCATCATATTATGATCTGAGTCGTATGATCTATATATATATATATATATATATATATATATATATATATATATATAGTACTTCTAAACACTATAGAGTAATTTTACTATTTAATTGGTCGTTAAATATGCATCTAGAAAATGTTGTACTACTAATTTCAATTTGATTATAGTTTTTATTTTATTTATTATGTAGGCTATTTTAATTTAGTGGTGGAGATTTACTCCCAATATTGTCGGGACTTGGGAAGCACTAGTAAAATATGTAAAAGTAAGAATTGATTAGGTATTCCTGGGTACTACACAGGCAAAGATGAGGTGAAGACGTAGCCATAAAAACTACATACACTTACCAGTTACCACTAGGGGCGATTTCTTAGGAGGTTCATGGGGTTCAATTGAACCCCCATTGACAAACGATAAAATTATTATAGTAGAGGAAAATATCAACAAAGTGTTATTGGTGTAATGGTATAAGTAGCCCTTTACTTTTCGAAGGTGATGGGTTCAAACCTCACAACTGTCAAAATTTATTTTGTTTTGTTTGTTGGTCTTAATTTCAAATGTTATCATTTATTATTTTTCATTATGTTTTCCACCTTAATTTTTTTCCAATTTCTAAAAAGATAAAAGTGGTTAAAGTTTTTTGGATAGATTACTTTTGCTATTTGGTCTCATTAATTTCTTTTACCTATTAATTTTATTTGGCATGTTATAATGAGTTTTATCAAATGTTTCGATACATAACATAAAAAATTTATTGGTACCAATGTTATTTTAAGAAGAAAACATTATATTTATAGATTTCTTATAAATTAAAATAGCAATTCTAGCTTTAAAAAAATTTGTCTATAAAATCGAACCCCATTAACGAAGTTCTAGAAACGCCACTGCGTACCACGACGAGATTAGTAGATTACATACATAATACATTGGTGGGAAGGATTATTAGTTGGTTGAGCACTATGATGATCAATAATGGGACAAAACGCCAAACTTAATGTTTCCTTGTTTAATTAATTTGTACGTGGACAATTTCAAGTTTAATTAGTGGACGTGATTAATTGATGCTTAGTGTACGTAAATAATTTAACTTGAAAAACCGGCTAAAATTAAAGCAAATTAAAAGGAAGGCATATATATTACGAATGAAGTAAGGTGGCAATTATAATTGAGTTACAAGATACTCCCTCCGTCCCGGTCATTTGTTGTCATTTTCTATTTTGGGTGTCTCAGTCAATTGTTGTTCTTTCTATTTTAGGATTGTATTTGATGAGTAATTTGATCTTTCACATTTAATTTAGTCCACTTGTCATCTTATAATTGACTCTCTCCTMTTTCCTTGGTCTTTGTGCCAAAACCAAAGGACAACAAATCACCAGGACGGAGGAAGTATAATGTATGCATAGTGATCTTGATTATATGTGGCTAGGAGATAAGCATGCACATACATAGATACACATTCAGCTAGCATTAATTTAAATCATACAACAATGCCATGATTATGGAGTTTTTAATTATAATTAATTACCACTTTCAAGCTAAGTTGGAGATAGTACTGATGATGGCAGTGGTTTATTGGAGTTCCTAATGCACATACTATTTACAAGCCAAGTGCTCCTTGACGCATTTCTCAAATGAAGATGTCGCACTTTGTTTAATTATAAGTCAGTCATCCAATCATATATACAGCCTAACAGCTGCTACCAACAACTCATTTTATGCCATTTTCCATGCATCATACTTAATAAGTTAAATCATAAGCTTATTTTATGTCATCCTTAAATGAATGGATGACTTGCTTGCATGTAAAGTTACACGGAATAGCTCTTTGATCAATACCAGATACTCACATATTACTCGGTAATATGTGAGTATCAACGATATCTCAACGATAGTCAAACAGTCATACTTCTCCACTAAAGGCCCATTACGTTTGCTAATGTCTATCACACTCTACCATCAATTTTTGGCCCATTAAGTTTCCTTGACTTAGTATTTTAGAGTCGGCAAATAATGACACGACCCAAACGCACGATGAGAATCTGTCATATAATTAAGGGGTTCGGGTAAGATTTAATGACCCATTTATTTAAGTGGGTCGACATAAACACAACATAAGATTTAATTGGGTCGGGTTTGGTTAAGCTCTCGAAACACGAACCTGACACGAATGACCTTTTTACTAAATTAACCAACTTTCCAAATATTGGCATGACACAAAAACACGACACGAACATAACTTAGTATAGCTCAACAACAATAAGCAAGATACCAAGACCTCACAAAATGTACACACCAATCACACTTAAAATGAATACATGTCGCGGGTGAAAATCGAATTTTATAACTAAGATAAGAGAGCTCTTATCAGTTAAACTAACTCTTATTGTCTTAATACGAATAACTAAGTTGTTGGCTGATCTTATTAAAATCAATTTGCGTGTAAGTTACTAATGGAATACTCGTATTTTTTTTTTTTTTTTTTTTTTTTTTGGTAAACCATCCAATTTAATCTGGATTCGAGCCGGGTAGGACCACTAGGGCGGTAAAGTTCTAGAACTCGAACACGAGACCTCTGATTAAGCTAGAACAACTCGTTGCCACTTGATCTAAGTGCTCACCCTAATTTTTGTTGGTATAACGTCCGTATAAGCATAGGGTAACAAACCAAGTTAATTGGGTCCAAAATAACTCTCCGCCTCCTCACCCGCCGTGTTCGTCACCGTGCATACCGCTAACACCTGCATTCACTCTCCACTTACTCTCCCTCGTTCGGTGATTATGTTTCCTTTTTCTTTTTAAATTAGTGATTCGTAGTTTTTGATTTCTTATTCTTGCAATTCTTTTTGTTTATACTATTGAGGTTTTGTCATATCCGTCCCTGTTTTTTTTTTATTTGATTTCAATTATTTCTTGTTTATTTACTTTGATTTGGTTGTATGATTTTTAAATAGTTTATCGTAGTCAATTTTAACATAGATTTCATTTTGATTATTAATTACCTGCGCAATGTAGTTGGATAAATTACAGGGTAGAATTAATGTATTAATCTCGTACGCTTGTTCAGTAAATACCTTCGAAAAATAGTGGTTTTGGGGCTGTCATTAAGTAAAAGATTGAGTTACACTTGTTCAGTGATGGAACTTGAAGGGGTTACAGGGGCAGTCGCCTTCTGAGTTTTGAAGTTTTAGTTGGAATTTTTTTTTCCTAGGGCTTCTTCGTGTTTTAGGAACTTGCTATAGAAAGTTCTGATTGTGTCAGCAGGGATAAGACAACATGTACATTGTGTTGATATTGCTTCTAATTGACAAGAATGTCCAAAAAAATCGACAATTTATGTGCTTTTGCCTCTTTTTCAAGATAAGTCTCCTAATATATTAAGAATTCATCAATTATGATCCCAAACAAGGACTTTGAGGATTTGAGGAACTGTATATGCTAAATGTATGCGGCTTTACTCCCAACTTGTCTGGGGAATTTGTAGAGAGACTTGGGTTATACTAATTACTGGGACGCTTTTAATCAAACAAATCAATCCTAGTAAATTACATTCTTTTCTTGCATGACTACTTGACCAGTTTGTTGGACTGTTTAAAAGATACCACAGTCCACATATCCTAATGCAGTTTTACTTGTTGATTCCACGCTTAAAAGTCATCTTAACTATTATGAACTGATATAAGCAATTGGTATTAGGCTGTGTTTTTACTAGGGAAAGTGTGAAGTTTAAACCTTTTCTGTATTGGAAATGTTCATTTCGATTCGTGGATGAAATACTCAATTTTTGTGATATGTTTTGTGCATAGCCTTTTGAAAGATAGCATAGGATGGAGGGTATTGATGTTCTTATTTACTCGTCTTATTTTGCTGTGATCGTACATTGATAGTCTGTGTTCTTGGCTGGAATTGATTTTGAATGCTTACTCAGACATAAATTGAAGTATAGTTCTCATTCAACAATGTTTCTTCTTATGCTACAGGTTATCCAGGGTATCTATAGAATCAGATCAGGGACGCCTTCTTGTAGACCATGTTTGGTTCAAGTAGTCGTAAGTGCTTGCTAACATGTTCTTCTCTAAAAGTGTTTGCTAACCCTTTCAAAAAAAAGTGTTTGCTAACACGTTCCTGAGAAAGCTATGCTTTTTTGTCTGTTTAAAATTGTTTCTTTACATAAAATATGCCCTCGTCACTGGTTTTGTCAGGCCTTTAGCTGCTTTTTAATGTTCTCGAACATTTGACGTTTTACTTTTCTTTTTGCCACTGAATATGAAGTTTTTGCTGCTGGCTTTTACTCTGATGACCGCCTACTTCTATATGTTTGATGATCGATACTTAGATCCATATCCACTTACAAAAGTTCCCTGATTGTCGTTAACTGCTGTATTCGGTCAACACTGTACACCCCTGACCGCCTATCTTTTTCCTGGTTTGGGCATTTCAGATGCGAGGAATTTTTAAAATAGGAATCCCCCTATACATTGGGACTTGCTTCTTTTTCTTGAAACAAATTGAGTCGAGGACAATTTCGCTTCATAGACTTTTGTTAACAGAAGTTCATGATTCTAAAATCTAAATAAAGCATCAGAAGATTTGTAAGGGTTATACATGTATATATTTCTCTTCTGACAAGGCTTTGCCAACTGCCATTACTAACTTGCCAAATACAAGGGTAAAAGGTATAAAACGTATTACTCTGAATATGTGTCCTTATTCAAATCGAATGACATACTGTTGTAACTCATATCTACGTAACATTTTACCGGATCAATATTAAATGTCTCATCCTGTTGGCTAAGAACAACTTAAAGTAACACACATTAAGTGATCTCCACCTTTTCATCCTAGTTGTTTATCTTTGTTTACTAATCTCAGAAGTTTTTGCTTGTTGCGTGTTGACCTCATTCAATCCTGCAAGAGTCATGATTCAGAGGTGACCTTATATACCTGCTGCTGTTGATTGTACTGCCTTCTGTGTAAACTACTTGGGGGATGGTTGATGGCCATAACTTTCTATGTTCTGTTGCCATCATTTACATGGTTAGGGATGTTTTTACCTCTGGTTCTTCTTGATACTGTTTAACAATATGTGTGTTCCTCTTTCAGCATTTGGGCAGTCATCTAGTTCACCATTTGGATCACAGTCAGTGTTCGGGCAAACCAATGTAACAAATAATTCTTTCACTCCACAACCTTTTGGTCAATCTTCATCATCAATTTCTTCAACACCTGCTGTTGGGGCTGCTTCATCACCAGGATTTGGGACTTCAACACCTGCTTTTGGGAGTGGTGGCAAGTTTCTGATGCTTGTTTACTTTCTTGTCCTATATTCAGATATTATGCATATATTCAGATATTATGCATGTGTGTTTCTCTTATTTTAAGCAACTTCTTTAATCTAGTAACTTTATTTTGTTCAAATCTGCGTGATATTTAAGCGAGCACATGTAAAATGCTAAATGTTTTATGTCTCAGGCTCTCAGCTACTTCACTTGCATTCCCTCTCCTCTTACCAGGTTGCTAAGATGCAACATTTTGTCCTTATGGTATTGATTTATAGTATGCTGGCTTTCTCTATCAATCTAAAAACATGTCATTTGTCATTGAAAATGGGCCATAGTGATGTCCATGTGAGCTCGAGTGACATAAAGACTTGTTTGCAGGTGACCATGGCATTTATTGTTAGTTTGCCATTTTGCCTTGGTGGTCATCTCTTTTTAGCAGTGCTCTTTTCGCCAGTGGATGACAGGTAGAAAAAAACATATTCGAAAAAAGTTGAGAGAGAAAGAGGGAGGAAGGGAGTGTGTGTGTGTGTGTGTGTGTGTGTGTGTCAGTAGAAAGTGTTAGACTCCTGATGAGAATCGTAGCTGGTTAAAATTCGTCGGTATCAATTAGATAGGGTATTGATGGGGCTCTTTGTTTCTTTCCCTTCAGGGAACTATATAGGTTGAAAGGATCAGAAATCAAATGAACTTATCGCAGAGATTTATTTTGTTCGAGTTGAAATGAGCCTGTCGTATACATTTGGTGGATTTTTTAGAAATGATATTTGCGGGTACTGGTGAGACTGAGAGAAATAGAGGAAGTTGTTCGTTAGAAGTGCATTCGTGGGTTAAACAATATCCTCAAACTTTTTCATGATATGGTTACTCTTTGGATTATGGGTCATCTAGTAACAAGCACCTTATGCTTTTAACAGAGGGGTAAGGTCACCTACGTTGGGTCCCTCTTACCTCGACTTTGGGTGGAAGCCTTCACGTCACTGTGGTGAAGTTTTTGTTGTCTCACTCTTAGGATTATTTCCGAGGTAGAGTTATTTCCTTAGCTTTAGTATGCCTAAGGCAACTTGCAAGGCCACAAGGGGATCTTTGTTACTTTCCTCCCAATGAAATGGAAAAATTTGTAATTTTTTTTAATTTGTGAGAGCTTCTTGTCCTCTCATTTCAATCTCCGCTTTCTTAATTTTTTTTTAATTTGTGAGAGCTTCTTGTCCTCTCATCTCAATCTCCGCTTTCTTTAATCAAAATTATTTTTCTTTATCGATAGAAATTAGAAATCAAAGGAACTTCTGCTGTGCGTTTTCACCGTTCTTTGGTATGATCTGTTTATATGAATAATGCTCTCTTGTAACATGAAGAGTGGAGACATTTATTAAGCCATTTGATCTCGTTTGTTTTCAAAGCCATGATTACGATTTTTTTTTTTTGAGTAAATTGTAAATAACTCTCTTATATAATTGACTTTTTTGAAATAACCCCCTTTTATACTTTTTTATTCAAATAAATCCCTTTTAAAACATATTTTTATACAAATCAATCCCTCTTCACCGGAATGAGACTTATTTTTTAATTTTCCGGCCAAAAATTCATTTTCCCTTCATTTTTCACTTATATAAGATGTTAAATTTCTATTCTAGTCATTTACTCACCGTGTTGTTCTTTAAAATAAGATAAAACAGTGAATTTATGTTTGATTCTTCTTCGTTCATAGTGCAAGATTTGAGTGTATTAGATTTGAGAGGGTTTGGAATTGGTCACAGGTTATGAAAACATAGTAGCGATGTAGGGATTACGTTATAAGGAAGGGTAAATCGATCAAATCATAAAAAATAAATCTAGTTCCGGTGAAGAGGGCATTGATTTGTTGAAAAACAAGTTTTATAAGGGAGTTATTTGGATAAAAAATTATAAAAGGGAGTTATTTCAAAAAAGATGACTATATAAGAGAGTTATTTGTAACTTACTCTTTTTTTTTTTTTTTGGCAATTTTACTTGCACCCAGGGGCGAATTTGCGGTGGGGAAAGGGAGGGCAAGTGCCACCCTCAAAATTTCAGAAATAATTTGTTATTGGTACCTTATTAGTAGCATTAATCTTCAATTGGTTGAATGATTGGAGTTTCACTTTCTAAACAAGAGCACCAGGGTTCAATCCCCACCAAGAGCACTTTTTGCATTATTTTCCCTATTAGTAGCATTAATCTTCAATTGATTGAATGATTGGAGTCTCACTTTCTAAACAAGAGCACTAGGGTTCAATCCCCACCAAGAGCATTACTTTTTGCATTATTTTCTGGGAAAAAAATGCAAAACCAAACATTCTTTTTGTAAAAAAATTTCTGGTGCCCTCCCTTACGTAAAAACCTGCGTCCGCCCCTACTTGCAACCCTACATTTCTTTTGTCTCTTCACTTCTGAAAAATGTTTATTGGTTTTCAGGAGCATCTGCATTTGGGCAGAACTCGTTTGGAGGTTTTGGATCTGCCACTCAGACTAGTCCTTTTGGAAGCTCAACTCAGCAGTCTCAGTCTGCATTTGGAAGTAATTTGTTTGGTTCAACTGCACCATTTGGCGCTCAAAGCCAACCTTCATTTGGTGGAACCAACACTCCGGCTTTTGGTTCTTCGCCCAGTCCATCTTTTGGAAGTAGTGGAACTGCCTTTGGGGTTGGAGGCACTCCTGCATTTGGGTCTGCAGGAGCATTTGGATCCACAAACACCTCTGTATTTCCGGCTGGTGGTGCTCCTGCTTTTGGAACTACAACAACCTCCGGATTTGGCGGCACATCCACCTCTCCTTTTGGGGCTGCTAGCGCTTCTGCTTTTGGTCAATCCAGCAGTCAAGCTTTTGGTGCTAGTGGGGGAGCGCCAGCATTTGGCTCAACCACTCCATCTTTTAGTTTCAATTCAAGTCCAGCAATTGGCCAATCGACACCGCCTTTTGGATCTGCACCACAACCCTTTGGTACGCAGGGTTCTTCGGGTAAGTTTCAGCATCGTATAGTTTTTACTTAACATACAGTGAAGATTTGCTTCATTTATCGACTTGTCTTTTTTTTTTTTTCCATGTTGTCATCTCTTTGGTTTTGTTCTGTTGTTTTGTTTCCTGCCTTCATTGTCTTTTAAACCTGGTACAATCATATAGGAGCGCAAGCAATAACACCAACTTTCGGGAGTAGTGGTTTTGGGCAGCCAGTTCAGGGAGGAAGTAGAGTAACGCCTTATCTAGCAACTACGGACACAGATGGGACTAGTAACCAACCACAGGGAAAGTTGGAATCTATATCAGCCATGCAAGCATACAAGGATAAAAGCCATGAAGAGCTGAGGTGGGAAGATTACCAGCGGAGTGATAAAGGTTTGTGCCTAGACACATTCTCGATATAACATAAATGAAACCTTGTACTGTAAATATAACTTTTGTGTGTTGCTATATTCTGTCTTTTCTGATGATCTCGGATAGCTGATGTTTTGTGTTGCGAATCCAATCCTTTGGTACTTGGGCTTTGTTGCTCTTTATTGATTGTGAGACATTAGTCAACCGGCCAATTATTCAGGGTATTGCAACTCCTCTTTGTGATGATATAAGTTGTCAATAATATCTCCTTTTTGGTGGTGTATTTGGATTGAACAAAACCGTCGTATTTTTGATGATGTTGCCTCTTCATATCAAGAATTCAAGTTTCATGTTTCAAAACTTATATGTATCTGGTGTCATATGCTTCATCCAAATCGAAGCTTGACTTTTCTATTTTTTCAGATAAGATTTGCATGATAGTTTCGAAGTTTATTATCCACCTCTCATTTTGTATGCGAGCATCACATTTGTCTTTTTGTATATGCCCGTCACCGTATCCTTTTGTAGAGGGCCGCCATTTCTATGATATCTTTTGTACATGGGTGGCACCCTCTTGGCGTGTCTTAGTTAATATTATATCTTATTAAAAAAAATGAAACTCCCTCGTATCCATTCCAAACTACCCATTTTCCATTTTGGATTAATCCAGATCAAACTACCCATTCTATTTTTAGTAAACAAAATGTACAAACAAACCGAATAGCACAAGGTATCAATGAACACAGTATACACTCGGAAAAATTCTATATGATCATTTGAGTGAGGGTCTGACTTTTGTTATGCTTCTCTCTGTAAATGGGTGTCAGCCCTTTACTGTCTTTTTTAATATGCTATGGAGTATATTATTTTCATTAAAGAACGACAATAGTGGTCACGCTGGTCAGTGCATGGCATCAAGTGTATTCTAAAAAAAAATAGTGTTGTACATTTTTGATGAATTCTCTTATGTTCATCTTTGTTGAATGCTCTAAGTCCATCATGTATGATTACGCCATGTTTGCCGTTTTTATAGTCTTTCTTTTTATCCCTGAAACTAATGTTTGTACCTTTCCAACATTAAACCAGGTGGACCTAATTCTGCTGGTCAAACTACTTCAGTGTTGAGCTCTGGTGTGCCTGGAGCAGCGTCCAACCCTTTTGGCTCCTCACAAACATTCGGACAGTCCGCTGCAAGCCCATTTTCAATGTCTGCGCCACCTACGCAAACAAACTTATTTGCCTCCACGCCCGCTCCATTTGGTGGCACAGGTCTTGCAACAACTACCGCAACATTTGGTTCTTCACCATTTGGTTCTGCTCCTACAACCACACCCTCTCTATTTGGATCAAGTCCAGCACAATCATCGTCCCCTTTCGGGACATCGACATCCGCGTTTGCCTCCAGTCCTTCTATATTTGGTACAGTAAGCTCATCTGCAACTGGATCTTCATCTCTATTTGGTCCTACACCAGGTCAAGGACAGTCCGCAGTGGGTACTTCAGCTTTTGGAAGTCAATCATCGCCTCTTTTTCAGTCACCATCACCTTCACTGGGGATAGGATCTGGTTTGGGCCAAACTAGCTCCATCTTTCCGCAGACTCCAACCTTTTCCAATGCTTTTAATACTACTTCAAACAGTTTCGGTACAAGTGGGTTTCAAAACTCATCACTCACTACAGGCGGGAAATTGGGCTTTAGCCAAAGCACTGTAAGTCATTATACTGTTTATTAGGTGCAAACCATGAGTCCATGATAGCTGACCGGTTAAGTTTGCTTTTTCTTTCATGTTGAACCAAATTATCGAGCTGTGCTGACCATTATTTCTTTGTTGTTTCATTTCCAATAGAACCAAGAACTCATTGTTCTTTGGAATATAACACGATGCAGGAAATTTTATAACTAACCATTTGCCCTACTTATATTGTGAAGAAGTCTGTCGTTGCCATTCTCAATACAATTTTATTGTTAGTCATTCTTAAAAGGCCTTTCCGGGGTGATCAAAACATCTCCTTCAGTGTCTGGCTAACTGTTTTCATCTCAAAGATAAGGCATAGGTGATAGGTGTATTGTTAATTTGTTATTGTACAAACCTTAGTGTTTGATATGATGTGGCTTCGCTAGTGTCAGATTTTTGCTTGTGAGGTTCCACTTTTATGGGCATTTTCTTGTAATGTTTTCATTATATTTCGTAGGTTGATATATGAACTAACAGTCTGGTGATTATTCCATGACTCCATGTAGACAAATACAATTATACTATGAACATTGATCAAGTTTGGGGGGCAACATTTTTGCTCAAGTGTGGGAGGTTCATACTTCATGAATTAGACACAAATTTTGTGCTATGAGACCAAGCTTAATGTTCATCATGTTGAGAGTGGCTGTTGCATCTGAGACATACTATGGTGATTAATTAGTGTATTAGTATTTTTTTTTGTTTTTTCTGTGGCTCTTGGTAATTGCATTCCATGTCAAACAAAAAGTGACTGTATCTGTAATATAAGAATAATGTTGGTACAGTGTTTATTTAGTTTTTTTGTCCAATCCTCATTGCTTATGTGGTTTCTGGTCCTTTTTACTTGTAGCCTTCTCTATCCTCTTTTCAGCCGAGTCTTGCTTCACAACCAAACAGTGGTTTCAACCTCAGTAATGCCGGCCAGACTCAAGCAGGTTCTTCACCTAGTTTTTGTTGTAGCTCTCTTTTATATAGTTTATTAAGTTTGGCTGAATCTTCTCTTTATATGTAGGCGGTGCACCAAGCATTTTTGGACAGAGTCTTGGACAATTGTATGTTCCTCAGTACTCTTTTATTGCTTTATAATCACCAACCCAGAGTTTACCTTCCATCCATGAGAAGGGGTTGGGTGCTCTAAATCAGGACCTCCAAAATTAAAAAGAAACGCACAGACAGATTTGCCTCAAGTTTTTCCTGACATTGATTTCGGTAGCCACGAAATGGAATAGGATTAGGCAAAAGAACAGATCTAGTCTTTGAGAATTGACGGCGAAGTCCCAATATTAACTTAATGACTTGTCTGATAACTGTATTTGTCACTCCTTTGACGTCATGGTCAGTATGTTGTTGGTGTCTTTATGACTGGCTCGTGGTTGATCACTTCTCCCTTATCTGAGTTATTTGGTATCTTAAGCTATGTAATGTAGGTGGTGAGCATAGGACTATAGGACAATCCTAATTCAGTAGGTTCCCGTGTGTTTATGGAACATATAGGTTTGTTTGTTTAGGATAGAGGAGGGAAGGGATGAGCTTGGGGAGGGAGAATGGATCAAGGGAGTTTTCCTCCAAATTTTCCCTTTGGTGGAGGGATTCTAATGTACCTTGTAGGAGTGAAATGGAAGAGTCCATTTTTCCTCCTTTTGAATCGTTCCTATTCCATTTTGTTAACCAAACAAAAGAAATTAGCTTCCTTCTTTTCCCGCACCTCCCTTGATAATGTGAAGTGGGCAGGAAAACGGTTATTTTGCTTTCTGGGACAATCATTCAAGTGTGAAAGTATTGAGAAGTTTATTAATGCTTCAAAGCTTGTCATGATTTCATCTGTAGATGCTTGGTTTAATTTATGACACTGTTTTATTTTGGATTGCCTTGTAAAAACACAGCTTTGTCCTTACTATTGTGAGACCAGGGCTGATCAGTGGAAGTATGTTGAGAAGTATTATAGCAACAATTTTGCCTTTTCACCAGATTTGGTTCAAGAAAGTTTCAGTTGATTAATTTGGACTTGATTTAGTATTGATATCAAATCCATTAAAGATGATATTTTATGAGGCTTCTATGTGCGGGTTAACCGGTGTTTGAACTATGTTATTTATGTTGGTGGAACTTGACTGGTAAACGTGGTATCAATCCTTTGTGCGATTCTTATTTTGCTGTAAAAATATTAAAAGAAAAATATGCAAAACAGTGTTCTTAGCCCTTTGGATTGATTTTGTGACTCATTCTTAGATCTTCAGATATTCCTCATGTGTTCTGTTTGATACTTTGATGCAAGTAATCTAGAGTGTATTCCAGTGGTTTACCAAATTTATACGAATATTTGCGGCCCTATTTGGTAAATTTATTATGCTGTTGATTTTTGATTTATTCATATGACAATACAAGTGCATGATTGGCTGTTTCTCTTGAATGGTTTTCGCTATAATGTAGAAGCAACCAGAGCTCGGCAGTTCTACAACCGGTTGCTATTACCAATCCTTTTGGCACCCTTCCAGCAACACCTCATATATCTATTGGGAATAGTGGGACTTCACCATCAATTCAATATGGAATTTCTAGCATGCCTGTAAGCCTATCTTCTTCAATAACTATGTTATTAACTACATTTTTGACAATTAATTGATAGAAATGATGATGTATATTTGCCAGGTTGTCGACAAACCTTCCCCTGTTAGAGTATCATCCTTATTAACACCACGGCACTTGTCTCAGAGGCGTATCAGGCTACCAGCTAGAAAATATCATCCCAAGAATGATGGTTCGAGGGTGAGCATCTTGTATTCCATTCATCTATTATGGCTGGCACTTTGGTGATCGATATTATTCTGTAAACTTATAAATACTGCATTCAGGTAGCTTTTTTCAATGAAGACGACGAAGCACCCAGCACTCCGAAGGCAGATGCTCTTTTTATTCCAAGGGAAAATCCAAGAGCCTTGACTATTCGGCCAGTTGATCACTGGCCAAAGCCTTCAATAAAAGAAGCTTCTGTCCTCGTGTTTGAAAATGGTATGTATGGGGGTTTACTGTTGCATGGGCATGTCTTATAATCCGCAGTATTGGAGTATTGGCATTGTCATTGGTCTATTGTTCACAATGAGTTGGAGGATTGGTTTAAGTTATGAGTTGGTTTTTACGATGGGTTTATTTAGCTTAAACCAGTTTTCTTTTATTTCATCTGTGATAGGCCAGAAATAGCTTGCAAAAAGCATGACTGAACGTTTGATAAATGATGAGCTGTGGCACTATCTAATTAACCTTTCCCCGTTTTTTTGAAGGTAAATCGTCCTTGGAGAATCAGCATTCCGTAAATGGATCTGTTGCTGAAGAAAACAATAGTAAGTTTTTTTGTAAAGCATTATGTACATATTTTGCTTGGCAATGAAAAACAATTTAGCATGGAGTAAATTACTGCACCCATTTGCCCTTTAACCCGCTTAAAACATCCCATAAAGTCATAACTGACCATTATATGAGCCGGTTTCATGATAATCATAGATGTTAAGTTGTGAACTGTAAACAATCTCCTAGATCCACAGATGTTTTCACTACATTTAAATACTTCGGATATTGCAAATGCACAATGAACCTTAATTTTAGCAATGACTGTTGTCTCAGGCATTGCCAATGGAAATGGATTCATCAAGCACCCAAGTAATTCTGTTAAAATCAGCGAGAAACCCAATGGTCGCTGTGATAATAAAACAAACCAACAAGGAGATTCCTATATTACCCGTTCAGGCAACAGAGGGGACGATGCTGCTATTGTTTATGAACATGGGGCCGATGTAGAGGCAACCATGCCAAAACTTCGACATGCAGAATATTATACAGAGCCTCAAATCCAGGAGCTGGCTGCCAAAGAACGGTTAAAACCTGGATACTGCAGGCATGTGAAAGACTTCGTTGTAGGACGACAAGGTTATGGAAGTATTAAGTTCCTCGGAGAAACTGATGTTCGGAGGCTTGACCTGGAGTCAATCGTCCAGTTTAATGACCGGGAAGTTATTGTCTACATGGACGACACCAAGAAACCGCCTGTTGGTCAA
This sequence comes from Silene noctiflora, assembly GCA_009801015.1. Lineage (NCBI taxonomy): Eukaryota > Viridiplantae > Streptophyta > Magnoliopsida > Caryophyllales > Caryophyllaceae > Silene > Silene noctiflora. Next base: position 236,951 of record VHZZ01000353.1, read on the forward strand.
GGTCTTAACAAGCCTGCTGAAGTCACTCTTCTCAACGTCAAGTGCTTCGACAAAAAGACTAATACCCAGATTTGTGAAGGACCCAAATTTGAAAAATACAAGGAGATGCTAAAGAAGAAGGCAGAGGAGCAAGGTGCTGAATTTTTGTCATATGACCCTGCTAAAACTGAGTGGAAATTTAGAGTTTGCCATTTCAGCAAATACGTGCTCATTGATGATGATCAATAGGTGCTCGACTAATGTTGTATGTTGGGAGTTGGTTCGATATGCAAATTTTGTATACCAGGTTTTTATTGGAAATTTTTTGTAATTTGACTTCAGTTTGACTCCATTGCAAGCCAATTTTGAGAATTACGCCAATGCTTACAAGCGATCAACATGTACATGGGTAAACACACAAAGCTTGACCTAGACCTGATTGGAACTTTCCTGTATTTGTAATTGATACAACTCGAAATGATTTGATCCAAACCAAATTTGACCATAACTTTTTTAAGTCATATTGGCCTTGTCAGAATATTACGGCGTTATGAAATAAACCAGAGTGTATCAAAACAACTAATTTAAAATCTTTATTCGTTATCAGCTGTGCAGAACGGCAAAATAAGGACTTTAATAACCAGAATTAAAGCTGATTGATAGACTTGGTGAAGGATAAAGTGTTCAAGCAATTTTCAAAAAAATTATTCCATGAAGCATATCAAATTAGCAACAAATTATTTATCCATAACAGATGAACATGTATAGTTTACAAATAAACATTCAAAGATGATCAGCATTTAAAAGAAACAAAAACAATGCTTTCGATCATTATTGCTTACTGGTATCTGATAGACTGTGATGTAGACGAGTCTGGTTGATCTGAGTCTACGACTCTTTGGAAATGCTGGATGCTGTTTTCTTTCTTGACTTTTTTGTCTTTCTTCCCGCTAATCCAGTCATTATACACGACCATCAGAGCTACAATTGCGGCTCCACACCCGACAAAACTTATCATACAGTTCATGTTTGCTTCAACAGCTTCACTGCTTTATGTTTTTGCTAGTAGATGGTTTATGCAGACCAACAGGAACAAATGTGGGTATTAGATGTCTAGATTAAATGAAAATCACGATTTGCTTATTGAAGGGAGAGTTGATTTGGCTTTCTGACAATGATGGAAAATATTATTCTGACTTTATCACGTAGGACTAGCTCTTTAGATGTGACGAGACAGCCACGAAACTGAATGATTCTAAATCCTCTAATCTCTTCCCCAAGAGGCGTTTTGACGTTGTTTGACATCTGCGAACTACACAAATTCTTGTATGAGACTGAAAGTAAGAGTCTTTACATAGCAATTTTGTATACTAGATGAAGGAAAAGGGTAACTTTTGAAGTCGATGGAATTAATTTTTGAGTCGTCTCATCCAGGAATAATTCCGTGTTTTTACTTTTTATTTACGACTATTTATCCTGTATTTCTGTTACACAATCAGATGGAGAATGTGGTAGTGCAATTCGACTTCACTCAGAACTATTAAGTTGTCATTTATTTCAGCAGTATACATGACAAGATATAAAGAATGAGAAAACCAAGACCAAACAACAAGGAGTTGTTTTTACATCAGAATTTAAAGAATCATTGTATGAAACCCTGAACAAAGAATTTACACAATCTTGAGTACCAAAAGCTGGAGCACAAACCTAATCACAATGTCCTTGAATAAATACCGCCTTTGTTGTAACAAAGAGGGCGCATTTTGCCTTATATACTCATATCAGTGGCCCCACCTGAACCTGATTTCTGAACTGCATAACTAGTGCTAGGCATGCAATGATCAGCAACGTCGTCAGAGCCAGAGTCAGAGTCGGAATCATAGTCAGAGTTGATGATCTGAAAGCTGGGATCACTGAAGACTCTAAGCTTGGTATAATTATAACCTGCAGCTCTAGCTATGGCTTTTGAACTCGTTCTTAAGCAGTTTTGGAGCTTACCCTTTTTCATTCCCGTATGACTGCAACATAATGTCGCCACACATGCTATTCCGACTGCTACCATGGCTGATCCACAGCAGATCAAATTTGCCAGACAGTTCATTTTTCTGTTGTAGGGTCTTTCAGACATAAAATGTGATGTAAAAGACGGAGTGCAGAAGACCATATATATAAGCATTTGACATCATTATATGCCGAATTGGATTCTTATATTGAGAGTACATATTTGCTGACTTCTTGAACGGGAAAGTTCTTTAATTATTCCTTCTTCCGGGAATACTGGACTAATCAAGCTTGTTCAAATGTAATTTAAAGTAATTTTATACTTCCTTTATTTTAGTGAAATGGCATTTTAACATTTCTTTATTATTGTTTTTTTGTTGTTATTATTAGACTTTAGATAAACCTAGCTATCAAGTATCATTGACCTGGTTATGATCATGATGACAATATGCCAATATTTGATCCATTTATGCAAGAGTTTATCCTATACAAGCGCCCCTTACTTGTTCAGCAATGCATCATGCATGAAACATAAGTTAATAGGAGAAGAGTGATACGCGGAAAAAACAAGAAGAATATGCATCAGGATAAAATATGATCATATCAACATCTTTGACAACAGCTCAGCAGCAGCTTCTTACTAAACCTTCTGCATATCAGAACCAGAAAGTTCGTTCAGCAGCTTCTTACAGCGCCTTCTGAAATTTGCTTGCTTTAGAATTGTTTAGTTAGCAACGATTTTAGTGTTGGTAGAACGACAGCGATAGTGAATAGATTCAATAACATAACCTTTCTGTAAGATTTGATGCTGCAAATCCTATGAATTCGCAAGCTGGTGTATGCAGTAATAAGTACATTCAAAGCTGTTAATTCCAAGAACAGTTTGGATTTTGTTAATATTACATTTAAAGCTATCATTTCTGTACAAAATATGTTCTCTGAAGTCTGGACTGGACTAGACTAGAGTTGACAAAAGTTAACAAAACTCAAAAACACCATCTCAAAATACACGAACTGTAGTTGGATGATGCTGACATTTATCAAAAGAAAGATCAATGAGCCGGGATTTCATCCAAGTAGATGTTCAAGAAGGAACACCTCTTCAAGGAGAACTTTTATCCGATTTACTGAAGATCCAAAATGACTCATGCAACCTGAATGAGGTATATTTCACCATCATAGTAGTCAACTTACGGCTTGTCTGATGAAAATGGCGGCATCATAGTTAGTCATCATCCATCTCAAGTACACAAAGCTGTTCATCTGTCCATTCCTGGACTGAAGCTCTAGAAATCAGCCCTGTTCTTTGCTTCTTAATCCCACCTGGTCCTGTATTCTCTGGATCATATTGTTTCAAATCAGCGCTCGATTGAACGTCTCTCATCTGTGTACATCTTTTACCATCATTGGGGTTAGCTATATCTCGAGTCATCAGGCAATCAACCAAGCTTGGGCCAGAATTGACGCCAATTTGTGGGCCTACTGGGCCATGCTTCTGAGTATCATCTGACATACAACGGTCTCGTTCAATATGATTATCAGAAGCACTCGAGATTCTAGAGTCAGGATTTCGTAGACGATTTTGAAACTTTCCAGTCAACATCCTTTGTAGTTCAGGACCATGTTTCTGCCAAGCATGTTGATTAGCATAGTTGTCACTGATGCTAGGGGTAGAACCAACATTACTGGCCTGATCTTCACAGTTTGCAGCTGCTACTACTGCCTCAGAATCTGGTTGAGCCGCCCTACCTGAATTTTCTTGCCATTGATCTAAGGAGCCAAAAGCTCTATGGCCTGAGTCAACAAGATCACTGAGAATGGGTTCCTTGGAAATTTTGTAGGCTGAACTCTCCATGTATTTGCTTCTGTTAGTATTGGTAGAGTACCTTTTGTCTGCCTTCTCAATCACTGTATTGTCATTCACAGTGTAGCTCAGACAGACATATACTGACTATCTCTTAGTTCTTCTAAACACCAATGTTGGCCACAAGCTTAAGCCAAGGCCAGTTGTCACTTTCTAAAGGGATGGGGTAAACACAAAAGTACACACTTATAAATGCGTTATACATAAATGGCAAGGCTAATTTATTCCAGGGTCACAATTTCAGATAATATAAAAGCATGCTTCAGCACATCCGTAACAAGCTAACTATCTAGAATTGAAGGGTCAGAGTAAGACAGTAGAAAGGTTCATCGTCAGGGTTTGTTAACCTTGATATGACTTGGATTTGTCAGGAGTTTTGGTAGAAACATGCTATTTCTGATCTGTCATGTTTGTGACCTGTCTACCAACCACTTGATGGAATTAAGTTTTACTGCTAAAAATGAAATTACTCAAATAGTTGAAATGTAAACAAGATGAGAGCACACTCTAGACATGACAAGAAGTGAATGTAAGAATTCGGCTTTGCATTAAAATATTTGCATATAATGACTGAAAGTGGCAAGCATTGGCCTTCGAGTCCAGGCCCTTCGTAGTCTGTACAACACTTCACAGTGTTAAACTTCAATATATCTTGTTCCTGTTGCCTAAATTCCTAATTTTTGACTCTAGAAGAAAGTTCTGAAATCTGATGAAAGTGTAACTCATAGGTCATCACTAAGAATGTCATAAATTCTATTTGAGTTGTGTAATGCTATCCACCTATTCCAGAATCTAGATGGCTTGGTCATTCACTAATCTACCAATAAAATCCTAAATTCCACGAACTTTGAACTTTAAATAAACATCAGTTACCTTCAATGAGTTAATTTGTTTCTTTGAAGTTTTACGGTTTTACCAATCTGTTCTGGCAGGCTACCAAAGTGATTTTATGATTCAGAACAAACAAGATGGTTTATCATATCATATGCATATTTGCATACACGGAGGAAGACCAGCTTTTCAATAAACTTGAAAAGTAGCCACTGTTGGTAAAACAGGAAAAGACATTTCTCAAGTAATACCTTATATGTCTGTTAAGAAAGGTATAGTGGGTACCTTGAGTATCGTCTAGATTTGTATCCTGAAAGTATTGAACTTCACAGTCCACAGAGATTACCTGCAGTAGAAAGGAAGCATACATTGTGTTAATTTGTATAAAGGGCCTCTCCTTGTATCCCTATTTAGGAATCAGAAACAAACAAAAACCATTGAATTACATTTATAATTATCACTATTTCTAAGGAACTCTAATAGCACCATCTCCTTAACACTTCATTAAGCTACTTTAATTTCTCAAGTACAACTGAAAGATACATTCTTTGGCATATATACACTGAGCTGCATAACTTTGAATAACAACTATTAGCAAGTATAAAATTGCTTTCCAGTAACTGATTTTGAAAGCATATCATGGCCTGCAAGTCTACAGCCTCTTCATATATAATTTTGTGTGGATTCCGATATCCTATTGTGTAAGGAAAACAACCATGTGTTCCATATAACTTCAACCCTTGGGGAAGAAACAATAGCTAACCACTTCTCAGTACCAGAGGAAAAGAAATTTTGTAATTTCTATACATCAAACTCAAACACAGACAGTTTACCAAGATCTTATAACCTGTTCCATACCTTGACCACATTTTTGCTTGTGATGTTTAGGTAGCATGATTCACACGAAGAGGGAAAAGCGACAACCTGAAAATGTTCCATTTTGTGTTAATACCAAGCTACATAAATACTGCAAAAGGAATACTTACAAGTCTGACGAGTATATAGATCAATCATTGTCTAAGTTAGAATCAAGAAAGTGAGAAAGAAGATCAGTCAAAGGGCAGCAGACTAAAACCCCACCTTCTGCAATATCAAAATTGAGCCAGCAGTAATCAATTTCCCAAACACCCCTCTGCCAAGGACTTTGCGATGAACACTAGCACTGATTGTAGCAGTTGGATCCTGAATGTCAAGTTACAGCGTTAGTTGAACAAAATGTTCAAAGAGACAATGCAGGAACAATACCGACACAATAGATGGTTTTCTTTTCCTATAAAATAAAAGATTACGTATTTACCTTCATGGTCAAAATCATATCACCAAGACCATTTGGGGTACAAGATTTCACAACAGCAACAACCTGGAAAACCAACTCACCGTGAAAACATCGTAGTCAAAAGGCTAAATGATGCACTTGCCACGTAGTTGAGACAGATTAAGAATGCAACTGAAACAAGTAATAAACGTAGAAATAGACTAGGTAGAGTCGACACAAGCAATTGAAATAAGCATTCTTGTTCAACAGCATGGCATCAATTAACAGTAGCAGAAAACCGCTATTCCTTTTGCATTAAAAGGAGCTGAGACGTTTACACAATTGGAACTTAGCCTTGAAATTTGACAAGCTTAATTCTTTATTAGTCCAACAGCTTCTCAGAAGGTGGAATTTCTCATAATTTTAACTTATTCTTACTATCCCAATGACAACATATAATCAAAACCCTAACTATTTAGGAGAAACTATGATTGAAAACAAGGAACCTACTAACATTTGCAACAATTAGACATTAACGAAGAAATTGGCAAGTCAAAGTATGAATACCGTATCGTATCTTTGAACATTAACACAATTGTTGATATCTTTGAGAGACGTGGCACCTACAAATCAGAATCACCATTAATAATGAAACTGAAACCACAGAAACATACTCCATCCGTCCCGTCCCAATCATTGCGAAGAGTTATTATAATCAAAGATAAACAAATGATTAGAACGGAGGGAATAAATAAATAAATAAATAAATACTCGTAAAAGAGAAATGAAATTACGATGAGGGCGAAGAGAGTGGACGGCGAAGAGCCATGGATTGCGATTGAATTCCTGAGTAGAATCATCCTGAATTCTACGAATATATTCCTGAGTAGAAATCTCAATCAACCCCTCATTTAGTTGGCTATTATTATTACAATTACGATTACGATTGAGCGGTGGCGCGTAGTGATCCTTTCGATGTATCGCGGCTTGGATTGCGGCGGCGGGGCCAGGAATACGACGGAGGCACGGTGGTTCGGGAGGCGGTGATGGTGATTGGAGGAGACGAGAACAGGGGCGGAGAGAGAATGAAGAAATAATGTCGGAGTCGTCTAGGTCAAGTGATTGCCATGGTGATTGTTCTTCAACTTCCTCCTCCATATTTTGTTAGGTAGTTAAGGTGTTTCAATAACGACAAAATGTGTTAAATCGAGTCTTCTTTTCCCGCCTACTCTCTCAGTTACTTGTATGAATAACCAATAATGGGCTTCTTTCTATTTGCATTTTGGGTCTAAGCCCACATTTACCAACTTCTTTACAAACCATCCTATAAAATAAGCCTGGCCCAAAAAAAAAAACTCGATATCTTATGATAAATACTACGTATCAATAAAAATAATAGGTTATCAATAGAAAATACTAGTTTGACACCCGTGCGTTGCAACGGGATAATTAACTTAGTTATAATGCTATATTTTATGTCTAATTATTTGTTTACATATGATTAAAAT
>VHZZ01000354.1:29409-47771 GCA_009801015.1 Silene noctiflora
TATACATTCAAGACGGGACGTAATATTATATTTATATATTTTATACGCAAAAATATATTTTTATTAAAAATAAACTTTAAAATCATAATTAGTCTAATTAATTATCAAAATAATTTAAAATACGAAATTGGTAACTTACGGGTGTTACAGAGAGAGGAGTAGATCTTACGTTCTTTGAGTTTGTGTGGAAAATTTATAAAATAAAGGTAAATGAAAAGAAACTGTCGTTTCTATATAAAAAGCCTCCCATTTTCTTTAAAATCAAACCGGACGAAAACCCGTATAAACACAGGCACTCGATCGAGTAACTAACGTACTCGATCGAATACCGCCTACTCGATCAAGTTGCCCCAACTTGGTCGAGTATATAAGGAATAGAAAGTACTTCAGACTCTAATTATAACTTACTCGATAGAGTACCCAAAGACCAAATACCTGAGGTATTACAGTAGTCACTAACCAAGATACATGTCCTGTATCCATAGGTTCCTCTCTAAATATTTCAGCTTCCAATGCATCAAGCTCAACTTCCCAAGTGGCAGTATCACAAGGGCTATAGACCGCCTGACCCATCTCAGGAGGTTGTTCACTTCCATAGACCAACCGTTCTATCTCATCAACTTCCTTATTCCATGTTTGTGACCCAACATCAATAGTGTCGGACACTGAGACGATCTCCAGAGGATCACTGCTGAAACATAAAGGAAGACATTCATCAAAAGTAGGATCAATAACATTAATCATATTACAAGTATCTTCAAAATCGGGATGTCTAAATACATTCTCAAGATTAAAAGTAATGATATCATCCCAACAGTTAGTGTAAGACTTCCATTCTTAACATCTGTGAGCACCCCTGCTGTATGTAGGAATGGTCGAGCTAAAATGATAGGAACGCAGAAGTCTTCAGCCATATTTAGTACGACAAAGTCAACTGGGATAAAGAATTCCCCGACTCGGACTGGCACATCTTCAAAGACACCCATAAGGCGCTTAATAAATCTGTCTGTCATATGTAGGCTCATATTAGTGCATTTAAGCTTATTCATGTTAAGACTCTTGCAAACTTTATATAGCATAGCACTAACACTAGCCCCTAAGTCACAAAGGGCATTATCTATGGCTAATCTACCAATATAACAAGGAATAGAAAAACTCTCTGGATACTTTAGCTTTGGAGGTGATCGACTCTGTGACATAGCACTACAATCTTTAGTAAATGCAATTGTCTCTACTAAATTAATGGACCTCTTCCTTGTTAATATCTCTTTCAAGAACTTTGCATAAGCCGACACTTGAGTGATCAATTCAGTAAATGGTACACTCACTTGTAAATTATTTACTATCTACATAAACCTCCCGAACTGCTAATCCAGATTGGATTTGTGTTTTCGGTGTGGAAAAGTTAATGCAATTGTAATGGGCTCGGCTTCTTTCTTCTTTTTCACAGTATGTGAATCATCGTCATCAGTCACAGGGGTTACTCGATCGAGTTTAGGATGTGCTCGATCGAGGCTTTTTTTTTGTACTTTATCGATTTTTGGGTTGCCTCCATTGAGGATCTGGGAATGTCAAAACGGTGCAACTGGATCAGTGGTTCCTCAATCGAGTTCGAGGCTAATCGATCGAGGGACCTGCTTCTCGGCTTTTTCCTCGTTTTGCTTCGTGTTATGAGATATATTAGTACCGTCATCGTCACTTAGATTCAACTTACCCAATCCCTTAGGATGCATATAAGGTAATTCATCTTAATCAACGGGCATCGCCGGTCCTTTATAGGAAGTACCTCTCCTCAATATAATTGCATTAAATTACTAGTGAGCTTGTTTACCTTGAGAAGGAATATTATTGGGTTTCCTAGAAGAATTTTGGACAACCACTTGGGCTACCTGCATGTCCAACATCTTGTTATGAGACATAAGTTCAGAAATTTGAGCTGCCTGCTTCTGTTGAGCCAAAAAGACTTTGTTCCAACATAGTTTTCATCTCCGCAATATCATTATTCGGAGCTTGGTGAGGAGGTTGCATCTGTTGAAATTGTTGATGATTGAAGTTTTGACCTCCTTGGTTCTGCCTAACAAAATTACCTTGTGGCTGAATTCCGCGATTCTGGAGAATGACATAGGCATTATTCTGCGGTGACGTAGGATTGAGCACATTCTGACTCCTCTCGTGAAGAAATTATAATAAGGAGTACCTTGCTTTAAACAATGGAAAGCATGGAATTGTTCTATCGTACTCATAAATCTAGCTGCACTATGACCGCCAATTCCACATCGCTCACAAGGCACCTCTTGCTGAACCATAGCATGAATCGTCTGCTGCTGGCCCAAGGACTGGGACGTCTTCAATTCGGCAATCTGGCAGTCAATGCCTCCAACTGATCTGCAACTGCATTATTTGCTCCCCCCCCCCCCCCCCCCCCCCCCCCCCCTCTTCTATTACCTCTAGGGTTACCATACTCGGTAGTATAAGTAGCCCTCTCATCTATTAATTTCAACGCAGTAGCATCATTAGTGTTATTCTGAAATCTCCCATTAGCAGAGGGATCAAGGAGGGCTCTATGATCGTCATACAACCCATTGTAAAACCGGTTCCAAAGAAACCAGGTTTGAAAACCATGATGTGGAACATAACGGACTAGTCTTTTGAAGCGAATCCACGCCTCATTCAGGTCTTCAGTGGGACCTTGTTTGAAGCTTGTAATTTGGCCCTTCAGAGCATTAGTCTTTTGCGGTGGGAAATACCTCTTGTAGAATGCAAGAGCTAAGGAATTCCAGCCTGTAAAATAGCATAAGCTTCCATATCCAAATCACATAGCCACTCCGTAGAACCATCTCGTAGGGAGAAAGAAAAGAGTAGAACCTGCTTTCCTTGGTCCTGAGTTACCCTAGCAGTCAGAGGGATAGAGCCACAGTAGTCATTAAACTTCTTCATATGCTAAGGAGGGTCCTCCCTAACTCCTCCTCCAAACATGTTTCGCTCCACCAAATTGATGTATGATGGGCGAATTTCAAAGGTACCCTTATCTTTGGTAGGGATCTTGAATCCTTTGGGGATAAAAGCAAGAGTAGGCTCGGAATGACTAGCAAGTTTAAGCATCCTGACTATTGCAGGGACTGAAATATCGGTGTCAGAAACTGTTGTATCCTCTTCGAAGGAAGGATTTTCTGACGATGGAGAGTGCTCGGTGTCAGCTTCAAGTGTACTCAAGTCTTTCATTTGACCAATTTCTCTTTGAAAATTCCGTCTATAGTAAAAAGTCTTCTTTGGTTCGGGATGAAAAGGTACAATCTCTGACCTGTTAGACCTGGGCATACACAAAACTAATAAGAAAAATATAAAAATGGTCTCAATGAACTAATTTTCCCTGAGACAAAAGACAAACAAAAAATAGTTGCCTCCCCGGCAATGGCGCCAAATTTGATAAGGGTAAAGTCATATCATCTTAATCAAAGTAATCCTATAATACTACTAACAAATAGCTAGTGGTAAGTAGGGTATCGTATCCATAGGGAGGCGGTAATTATCTAGTTTGTTGTTAATTAAGTTTTTCTTAAGGTAACAATTTCTTGAAGGTTTGGTTGATTTAACTATAACTAATTGCGAGGTAAATAAATATGAATTCAAATATATTAAAAGAGTATAGGGATCAAGTTTACTAGGTCAGTTGGGGGTGTGATTTAGCTAATTAATTGCGGTAATTATCTAGTTTGCTGTTAATTAAGTCCTTAAGGGATATATGAAGAACTGCATGGTATGATCGTTCTAATCTCCTTTTTCCCTACTATATTTTAATGATAATATGGCTCATTTTTTTAGATTGCGGTTTGAAACTATGTAATGTTAGGAGTTGGATTAGGCTACTTGCCACGTAGTTTGTTAGTTGCATATGCATTAGACTTATATATATGTAGGTTGCATCATGGCATATAGTTGCATTAGAAATTTTTTGTGAAATGCCTATTTGGGAAGCTTGACAAGTGTATATAAGGCCCTTGTAGATACTTTTTCTCCTTGAGACTTTGTGTACAAGAATACATTCAAGACACCCTAGGTTGTGTCATACTAGTATCTTTTGTTCCATGAACTAAGGCCTAGTCAAGGGTTTGCATGTGAGTCACCTAATCCAACCCTATGATGTGATATGGACTTGATTAACTTGTCTAGTGGATCTTGATTGACTTGGTGGTTTAGCAACTCGAAATACTTTTCATGAATAAGTTTGAAGTGCTCATTTCAAAGTTTTTGTGTTGTGGACTCGTTTTAATTGCCAAAGAAACCTCAAGTTGTATTGAAATGTTGAAATGTCACAAAGTGAGTTATTTTTTTATGGAGGTGTACCACTCCTATGTCTTTGGAGGTGATCCATTGACTTGGGCCCCCATAATGGTCGTGAATTCGATCGTGACCAAGGGTAAGAGTGACTATCACCTCGAAAAAGTTATTGTCTAGAGGTTAACCGGTTTCCTAATAAGCGATTGGCGAATGCAAAGGACACGAGCACGCGTGGGACAAACCTCATCTTAAGTTTTGAAATGTGAAAGTTGAATGAGGTCAAATTTAAATGTTAATCAAATCCACTTTTGTTTAATGACTTGAGCATTTCATTTCCAAAAACCTTTTGTTATGCCATCTTGTTGGGCAAGGGACGATCCTTGGTCTTTACTTTTGTAGAGAATCTGAGACTTGTCGTGTCATATGCCACTAACATCATAGGGATCGTCCTTTCATTCCATCTGATCGCCTTTGACGAAAGCATTTATCGATTATGGATGAAAGTAGCCTAGTTTAACACCACTTGGAGGTGACTTGTTTGTATCCTCTTGGACTTGGTGGTTTGGAGAAGTAGTATCTACGATGGAGTGTGTACCCTTGAATTGTCTCCCTTTTAGTTGATTTTAGTCACTTAGATGAGGAAAGTGGCTATTCTTTTTGTAGATGCATATGTTGTTTTGTTTATGTGCTTCATGTAGGATGCATCTCCATTTTGGCAAGCCCCCACCTTACCTTACAATAAGGCATTCTACCTCATGGATGTCTTTTTGTGAATTTAAGGGGTGGAGTGAGACCCGCTAATTGTCTCATATCGGATATACTAATTAGTTTAGTTTAGATAAGGGTCTTAGTTTGAGTCACCTCTTTACTTGGGACAAGTAAAGGTTCGGTTTGGGGATATTCGATGTGGCCATGAAAAGCGCATTTTTAACCCCTTAACGAACCCCATTTATCATGCTTACTCGAACTTATTAGGGTCATTTTGGCATCTTTAACTTTCTATTTGCTTTTCTATAAGTTTCTTGCCCATGTGTAGGAAACGAAGCAAAATGAGCGGAAACCGAGCTCAAATAGAGCATTTCGGAGCTAAAACTAACGGTACTAATGACAAAGCATAACGAGGGGACAAAGACCAAAGAATCGTAGCGAGGAATGGAGCTAAATAGGAGGGAGCCCCACGGCTCATGGGGAAGCCTAAGCAAGGAAGGCCACGACACAGCAGAGCCCGGGCAAACTTACCAGAGAGCTCGGGCGGGTGTCACAATATCCCGGGCGAGTTCCCTGGAAGGCCTCACCCAACCCTAGCAGTGCCCGGTCGGGCGTCGAGGAGGCCGGACGAGTCCCTCTGCTAAGAAACTCGTTTTAGGTCAACTTGTTTCTACCTAATTAGCCTTTAACCCTTGTATTAGTAATCCGCTTGCCATAGTATAAGGGATTAACCATCAGTGTTCCATCAGTATTCCTAATTACTGACGGATATTCCGTCAGTAACGCGATTTTAGTGACGAATCTTAGTGACGCACAGTCTTGACGGATTTTCCGTCGGGAATCCGGTTTACTGGCGGAAATGGCTGTTACTGGCAGATTTTGTCCGTCAGTTTCCCATATTTTTTTTTGTATTGTCCATGAGGGAAAGGAGAGACCATTGGAGAAATAATTAGCCTAATCATAATTAGTTATCTTAATCTTTTCATAATTACACTTTAATCTTTCCACAATTAATCTTAGACCTAGTTTATAATTGAAGAATTCTTGGGTTGTATTTGAAGAAGGTGACAATTCCTCATTCATCAAAGGGTTTATTCTATTTTAATCTTCATTATTATTGTTCAATCTCCTTAAGTTGGTACAGTTCTCTACTCTTACTTAATTTCTTGTTAATCCTTTGTTAATTACCTTACTTTGTTTATCATGTCTTCTCTTACTTTGATGTTTGACAACATTAATTGCTTGAACTTCATGATAATGAGTGAATAGTCTCTTAGCTAGGGTTAATGGGGGGTTAGGATTGATTAAAGGGTAGATTCATGCTTTATTGAGTTCATCTTGCTTGATTAAACTTGTTGTTATAGTTTTATTGTTAGTACACATGTTATGTTTGATAAAATGCTTGATTCACGACCTTCCATGATTCTCAGCCCATTCAACACCTCCTACAAGTCCAAAAGTCTTAGGAGATGTTAGACCATGTACTATGCTAGTAGGGTGACTGGGTGTACGCCAAAAGCTAACCCGACTCAACCTATGAATTGCAAGACCGAAAGTTTCAAACCTATTCTATCAATGACCTTGACCAAACCCCTGACTCGCGTGCTTCGATTTACCATTTGATTTCCTCTATGATCCCATGACACCCTAGTGTTTTTCCCTATATTGTTTACATCCTTATTTTACATAATTGCTTTCATTTATTTACATTATTTGTTATTTAGTTGTAGTATTCACCTTACCAATCAAATCAATTGTAACACTCTTGTTACTATTTGAAGCACTCTCTTTGATGAATTAAAGCGAAACTAAACCGTCTTTTGGGTTCGATCTCTACTTACTACTTGCTAAGTTGTTTGTTGAGTTACAAATATTGTTTGGTTGTTAAGCGACTAGCTATCGTGTCCCGAGTACCTGTTTGGTGGGCGGTGCTGCGGTGCCGTCACCGGGTTGTTGGTACCGTGGGTGTGTCCCTGGTACTGGTGAGGTGGTTGCGGAGTTGTGGTAGATTGTCTTGTCCATTTCATTGGTGTGTCACATAACCATATACATGCGCCGTGTCTTGAATAATTATATTACTGAAACTGGCGTATGTTGATTGTGTAAATTGTCACCTATTTCCGGGGTGGCTTGTGTTGATCCATATGATATTTCCGATCATATGGGGAGCAGTTTGAGTACAGGTTCGGATTTGGTAGCGCGGGATCACGGGCCGAGACACGGGAGTTAGAGTCGAGTTGCTTAGTCCTTTTATAGTTGGCTTAGATGTAGTAGTGGTCATGTATAGAAATCACTTGTATTAATTCATTATTCAATATGTAATTCACTAAACATGTTATTTATATAAATAGTTGCTTAATTGTAGTTCCGATTCACTGCCTCGGGAAAACGAAATGATGACATCTCCCCATTACCTTAGTCGCGTAAGAAGGGGTGTTACAATCTGCCTTATTCATGATCAAAATATGAAAGGAGTAGATTTGCCTTTTTATGTACATTCACCATTGTGGCTATGATCAATCGATATCAGTCACACTCCGACGCTTATCACCATTCTAAAGCAGTTTCGCCAAAACCAGAAACCAGAAACCAGCTGAGAAAAGAAACAGGCAATGTGACAAATACACTAAAATTTCACAGTTCATCAAAACTGTTTTACAAGTACACTACTGTAAGTTGAGCACATTTTGTACAAATCCACCAACAATTACAACATTATCTCATACACAATTAGTTCTTAATATTATGATCATCAGATATTGTTTCCTCTGATGAACCATCACTATCGATAACAATTAGGTTTTTTTCCCTACTTTGTTTTCTCTTTGAAGGCTCACCGCCACTGGGAGCCTGTATTTCACCGGGCATGGTGCCTGGAACCTTAAAATTGTTCAGGTTCCTCCCCCAACAGGTTGTGGCAGAAGGCTCTGAAAATGGGCCTACAAGCTTAAGCCCACCTACTTGTGGGATAGCGGAGACCTTAGGAGACGGCTCGAAAAACTTTGAACTAGTGCCAGCTGACTCTTGAAGCCAATGGGGCAAGTACTTGTTCGGATCAAAACCCATACCGTCTCTAGTGCTGAAAGAGTTACCACTGTAATTTCCTAATTTACCAGCTAGTGTTACATTCATATGAGACTCATTTACCCCATTACCTCTAAAACAGCCCCCTTCCCTTCGGGCATATACATCTCCGAGTGAAAGACGAGTCTCGGTCGACATATGTTGTCTGTTAAAAAGATTGCACTGTTCTCTGTCCCATTGAGCAGCCAGGTCTCTTGCAACTCTCCACGGTGCAAACCGCAACTTTGGATCAAGTAGCATAGCATGCCAATTTCCCCTTCCATGCCGTCTTATACCTATCCAAAGAGAGTCCAACTCCTCTTCTGACCACATGGGCCCACCTGGCTCGAAACGGTCCAAGGACATGGCTCGATTTCCCCTTAGGGCAGTAGCCCTGGAATTACAGGTGTCAAGTAATACCTTTTGTTGCCACATTAATGATGATTGATCGGGAAAGGATTGAACCACTGGATTTTGAATGAATTCTCGGATGCTGACATTATGGTCTTTGCACATGCCAGAGCCGTGTCTAGATGTTTGACATTCATACATAGGCTCCATTGGCAGGGATAGACCTATAGTAGCTGAAGCTTTCCTTGAGGCTTGTTTAAGCTGAGGCATATCACAATTTGAATAATAAGTTCCATTTGGTCGAGCTCC
This sequence comes from Silene noctiflora, assembly GCA_009801015.1. Taxonomy (NCBI): domain Eukaryota; kingdom Viridiplantae; phylum Streptophyta; class Magnoliopsida; order Caryophyllales; family Caryophyllaceae; genus Silene; species Silene noctiflora. The sequence goes on from VHZZ01000354.1 coordinate 38,119, forward strand.
CCTGGATCCCATCTCCAAAGTAGTACTTGCTGAAGCCAAATGTCCATTTTGCCCAGCTTCTGAGAATAGCTGCACAAGCACAACGTGCAAATTAATATGCATGTAATCCTCATCATGGATCATGGACTACAGAATCCCGGAGGCACATCTTTCCTTAAACAGGAAGAGGCAGTTCAAGGACACAAGAAAAGTTTACCCTAAGTAAGAGGAAGATTACCACGGTACCCCAAGGGCTCCTGCCTAAGGCAACGAGTGAGGCCGGATGTATGAAAAGTTACTTTTATACTCCCTCCATTCAACTCCACACTACCACTTTCTTTTTTCACGTTTGCCAACGCGTGTTTTACGCGATAAATATTGTTAGCTACGTATTTGCAAAAATTATAAAAGTTAGATATTTATAATATACTCGTAAAAACGAATCAAACAAGATCCCACATGAATATAATTTCATTTACGTATTGGGAGAAAATTGAATTTGAATACTCGCTTGTGAATAGTGTGCAAAATAGATAGTGGTAGTGTGGAGTTGAATGGACGGAGTATAAGAGAGCACATAAAATGTGTTGAATGACCCATACAAAATACAAGAACCACGACCAATTTAACAAGCCATTTTTGTGTTATTCCATCATGTTCCAGGGCTGAAGAATGGTGAGTCTTTGGCTTCATTGCAAATGGAAAAAACATCCATTAAAATATAAAATAAAGCGGAAATCATTGCATAAATGATTAATGAAACTTCTCTATATTTGCTACCTGAAGATATTTAGTTTCAGGCTTCTTTCCTGCAGCCATTGGGGTATATAGGTCATTACTTAAACGTACTACATCACTTGATGGTGAATCAACAACTTTCAGATCAATATCTCGAAATAATTCCAGATCCTTCCTCTTTAGTTGCCCCTTTTCCGTAACCTTGCCATGATTTTCAGTTTCCACAGAAGAATGGTGAACAGCATCTGACTCTTTCTCTTGAAGATTAGACTCGGGAATCAAATTGCAATCAATCACAAAAGCACCTGCAATACAAATTCACAAACCATGATACAGCTTTACCTAAGCAATACCTTAAACCTTCTTTTGCATGCATGAACATGATGTACCAGAAAGCAAGAGTATCACCATGAAACATTCATAATTTCATACTGACACAGAAACCTGGTTTATAGATTTGCTGCTAATAGCTGAAGGTACTCTTTGATTTCTATTTCTTTCCATTTCAGCTGATATTTTGAATTTTGAATTCTTACAATTATCTTGTTGGGTGATTTTCAACTTATGAACGGAAAGAACAGCTTACAAGCAACAATGGTACTTAAGCAAAAGGCGATGTGCAACAAGAAGGTAATTAAAGAATTTAAGCTTAAAAGCAAGAATGCCCTACCATACTACTACTTGCCGTCTTTTCTCTGTCAAAAGCAAATCATAAGAATTCAGAGAATCGGATTAAGAGCTACAATACCTGATGGAGGATTGGATAGGTCCAAAGAAGCAGAAGAGGCCGTGTTTTGCATTGGTTTGTCAGCAAATGTTTTCACATCTGAACAATCACTTGAAGTCAGCTGAGAGTCCCCGCTGGAAGTCCGACATTGATTTGAGACATGTTGCTCAACAGTTTTACAGACATCATCACAACAAGAGAGAATTTCATCATCCGATGACCGCAGAGCTATGTCTTTCTGAATGTTTGTGGTTTTAGGTGCATCTAAACCAGACGACACAGAGGAACTTTGTTTGGTAACAGAGGGCACATTCAGGACCAAGTCATCCTGGGAGCTTCTCTTCTCCTCTGTTTGTCTTAATCTATCATAGAATACTCTTCTTCTCAAAATTACAAGAACAAAGCAATAAACTAGGAAGGGACAAGGGATGGGGAGGACAGAAAGCGGAGAACACTTTTACATACGCTGGAATGTCTGGAGAAGATTTTGTGCAAAGGCAAGAAGAGTCTCCAGATTCTTTGCTAGTCATCTGTCCCACAATAGACTCAGAAGCATTAGACTTCAATCCTCTTATCATCACCAAAGCATGAATAGAAATGAGACAAAAACAATAATATTAAGTAAAATTAAGAGTGATAAGCCTGTTCTCTTGCAATCTAAAGTTGCCAAGTACAATTCAACCATTGAAGCAATTTACATCACCAAACCGTTGATCCCACAATGATATGAGGCCGGCTAACATGAATAATCACGTGTTCATATGTAAGTATGTAACCATCAGTACAACAGAACAACATTAACCCAGTGCGCCAAGTGTTCCCGTATATAGGAGGATAAGGAGAGCTAGATGTACGCTACCTTACCTCTGTGACATTCAGTTAACAATACAAAGAGACTTCTTTGAACAGCCCATAATGAAAAGTGCGTTGAGAATTGCACCGAAATGACTGCTAAAATAGACACAAACAGTTTAATGAGTCATTTTGCTTTATTCCATCATAATCTAAAACCAAAAGATAGGGAGTCTTCGATTTCATTGGAGATCAACAAAATATGGTTGTTAATGAGAGTAAAAGAAACCTGAAGTAGTGTGAAGGGAAGGATTAGTATAAGGAAACAAAAAAAGATTGGCAAAAAACATGAAAGAAAAAGGACTTCACATAAAATAAGAAAATCCTTCTGAAAGATAGCTAAGAAGAGCTTTAAATGGGAATAAATGTAAAGAAAATCAAAACATCAAGTTTGAAATATGAGAGAACCAAACGTCCAGACAAAAGAGAATTAGAATACCTTCCCGGAAAAGATTAACCTCGACTTCGTTCGAAGCGATTTACAGTACTAAAATATGACACGAAGAATTAACTGCTAATATTTTGAACTTCCATCAGCTCTCCCAATAGCACTTTATCACACTTGAGTAAAACAAAACAAAACGACTGCAAGAATGCTAGCCACCTCTGTTTAAGCTGAAGACGTAATCTTTTGTACCGAAGGTGTGAATCCCAATCTCAACAGAAAAACCACCAAATCTCGTCAAGTAACCAGTTAACCAGCAGATCACAGTCAAATGGCATTTCACGCACCAAAACAAGAAAATTCGGACAACCAGACACAAACCACTAAGATTGACAGTTAGACTATTAATTGAGTTCTGACTCCTCCTGACCCTTGTGTATATATAACACTAATGGCACACATACAAATATGGATTGAAATATACAACACTCACTTCTAGCCCTGATACCACATGTGAGATCAAACCCATTAACCCTATAATTAAATGACGAATACATAATGATATAGTTTGGTCTCAGATGCGAGACCATCCCATACAAGACTCACTGATACACAATATGACTCACCAAAAATCTTCAAACATTAAACCGTTCCACAGCTTGATACACATGCTGCACTGCAGGATATACCATAAAGCCACACATGCATAAGCTGATAGTACTTACTTTTTCTCTGCTTTGACACAGCATATTTCCAGTGACAATGTTATCTGTTGCCACCTTAAGACTTGATTTTTCAACCGCTTGCTGAATGCCTGCACCTCCTTCTTTAGCAGGTGTCTCTCCCAATATAGTGCTATTTCTTGTATCTTTTCTTTTCAACCTTCGGCTGAAAGTAAGCAGTGGAGCAGTCAATTTGCGCTTCGAAACTTCTAAGCATCCATCACTGAGGGCACGGCTGGATTCCAGATTTGAGCATGAAGATTTTGTGGTGTCCACTATTGTTTCTGTGCAACCATTTTCACCTGATGCCTTACAATTATTATCCTCAGACAATTCGTTGGATCCATTATGATTTTCTCTTGAATTACAAGCGCCCGATCCTTGGACCTGAAAATTCTTTTTCATTTCAGTAAATTCATGAAGTTGAGGACATGAACTATCAAAAATCTTCTTTCCCTGACAGCAATGCTAGAAAAGTAAAAAAGAGAGATAGAGTCACAATTGAATTCTGTTCTGACTCACTTTTTTCAGGCCTTTGCCAGATAAGAAAGGAAACCAGAGCTCAGACATCATTAATAACATGAAAATGATATAGAGCAAACCTGAAGTTTTGACTCTACATGTTGATTAGATGGATCAAGACAACTTTGGTAGTCCATTGAGCAGTCCGCGTCATTTAAACTAACACCCTTGAAAATCTACAAGAAAAAAAAAAGATTTTGAGCGGACAAGAGGATCTAATTCCGGTGAACAAAGGAGCTAAGAAACGTTGTTAAATCAGATTTGTTCAAAACAACATTACAAGCGTGGCTTGAAAAGGAAAAAAGTGGGGGAGGGAGGGGAACACGACTCTCATTGCCAGTTCTAAATGATTATCTGATTATATTTTCAAAGCCATGATAAAGGGCAGCCCGGTGTACGATGGCGTTCCTGCAAGGTGCGGGTCTGAGGAAGGGTCCCACCATAAGGGTGTAATAGGGGCAAGCCTTCCCTTGCCATTTTGGCAAGAGGCCATTCCAAGGACTTGAACCCGTGACCTCTCCGTCACACGGCAACACCTTAACTTCAAAGCCATGATAGCAACAGAAAAATTCGGTTATTAAGCCAACGGCCAACCAAAAAGAACACCACTAGTTTTCCTTTCATTTTTGCACATAATGTTGAAGTAAGTGGAATATATAGTGTTACCTTATTAGCAAACTAAGAAAAGTTTTGTAAGAGCGCTTTATTAAAAGAATGATGTTAAGTTTATCATTTTGTTTCCATGAGCTTATATTTAATTCACAACACTACTTATTCCATTTTAGCCTTTAATTTAAAAAATATTGAGAGCTTCATAGGTGTTAGTTGGCCAAATGCCTCGTTTTTAACATAAGACTACAAGTGTACTCACCATTGGATCTTTCTCTGACCTCTCCTCGGGAATCGCTTGAAGTTTTCCAGCATGACCTTCCGCAGAAAAATCAGGGCAAACATCACTGGTTCCAACATCACAGCGTGAAGATAATCGCTTTCGCTTATATGTAAAGATCACTTTTGCCGTAGACATACTTGTCTATCACAAATAAGAATTGGTATACTAGTACAAGTGTACAACTTTCAGATTATATCAATGTTCACCCATCAGCCAAACTCACTGCAAATTTCAACAGTCAAAAGAGGAAACATCAGAAGCTGTGACAAGTCAAAACCAGCAAGAATCTTAATTGTAGAACTATAATGTCACGAATCATGACAGAAGCTAACACACAAATACAGGTTGTTAGACTCGAATGCGTCCATTACAAGCACCAAATAATAAAAGAGGATATCTCCCAATATCACCATCGGAAATTGAGAAAACATTAAATGAATAGTCTGTTAATCTTAATTCAATCTCAACCTCATAACTAACCTAGCATAAACGGAGAAAAAAGCGCAGCCATATGCCAGACTAAAAGTATTAAATATCTGAAAGACATCATTAATTATGTCTTCTAAGCAAACAATTTATTAAAACAAAGGGAAGATCTTACTATTTCCATACACGTAACGTTGCACTAACTTCTGCTTAAATCTTATTGATTAGCTTCGAAGAAACCACAAAACCTCCTTAGCATGGATCTTGAGACAAAGATCCTTCTCCAGCTCTCATTCAATAGCCATAACAAGAAGTGATAGGAAAATTAAACATACCCAGCTCATTCCGCACACTCACATTCCGGTCTGTAAAAATTTAGCTTTTCCAAAACAAACCACATTAAGATCTCATAAAACCAACAAACCAACAACAAATTTAACTACCTTTTCCCCTCACATTAACAAGCTTCTCAAAACTTTCCCAAGCAAAATGATCAGTCCTTCCTGCTTACAACAGAAAATAACATCCTTCTCTACGCGCCTTTTGTTTGTTCACTTCATGCTCAAAGAGCCCTACACCAGCTTAGAAAAACAATGCCCTTATACATCAGCTTAGAGAAAACGACAACAATGTCGTTATCTACACACCATATTATTCATTCACTTCAAGCTCAAAGAACCCTACACCAGCTTAAAGAAAACAATGTCCTTATCTACAAGCCATTTTGTTCGTTCACTTCTTGCCTAAAAAACCCAAAATCTACTTCACTCATCCTTCTACTTACACCATGGAATTTTAATTACCTTTTTCCCCCACATCATCTTAATCTTTCATTTCTTGTCGACGAACACGAACCTCAAGTAATTAATCTCCACCACATTCACTCACAATCTTCTTCAGCATTAATGTACCAGCTACATTCTATTAACTCCATTTCCGTCCACATTTATCAAACCAATTCACTAAATTAATCCCAATTCCACAATCCTTCATCTCTACTTCTCTATCCAACCCAAATTCAGAATCCCAATAATTTAATGACCCAAGTCACAATTTACAAAATAATCAACATAACATACAACAATTTAAACAACACAAAAAAAAAAAAAAAATAACCAACAAAAGCAACAATCAATCAACCAAACCACAAGCCATGTTCAAATAACAACAATCATGAAGCAAATATTGCAAAATTAACAAAAATAATAATAATAACCACAAAATCCTATCAAAAACTCACTAAAATAAGTGTGGATAAAAGTGGGTGAAAAATCAAAAGATAATAAGAGGGAAAAAACAGTAAGAAATATGAATTAGTACCTTAAATAGAGGTGTTATTATCCGTGAAGTCTGAAATGAGGAAGGAGAAGTTGTTGTACTGAAGTAAGTCTTTCCTTTAGCTTTTGTGGGTACATTTAATTTTGTCAGTTTGGTAATGGAATGAGAAATGAGAAACATGGAATATGTTTCCTTTTTTCTTTTATTCTATTCTATTCTATTCCATATTTCTATTCATTTATGTTTTTCTGGTAGATTGACATGACTTTTAATTATTTCTCTCACTAATTTAATTAGTGATTCTAAACTAAATTTGTACAGTAAGTCAGTTTTTTAAAAGATTGTCTCATACTAAAAATAATACTTAATTAGAATATGATTCTCCGTAATTCAATTAGTGACAGCGAAATAAAATCCAATTTCTTTTCGGAAAATAAAATACATTTGTTTGTAATTTTAAATGTAAACATAAATATATAGAGAAAAGAATACAGTATTAAATTGAAAGATGTATGTTTTGGTGATGTCAAATCTAAGTGGTTTGTGTGTGTCAGTGAAAAAAAGTAAAAAGAGAGGGTGTAAGTGGGGTCCAAAGTAAGACCCTGTGTACTGTTGAATACTAGTGCTGATGTATGTAAGTCTTATGTATTCCGCTTCTTCTGAGATAGTAAAATCTTAGCTTAAATTTGATTTTGTCTCATTTCCTCCCTCTTCCCCCCTTTCGCGCGCTGCCACCGCTGTTTCATGCCCATATACATTTGGGATGCCCATCCATGTGTTTGCCTTCTAGTTTTTTCATTCTTCTAAACTCTCAAGTTCGAAACTCGCCGATCGACCATTTGGGTCGAGTTATATTTATGTAGTTTGGCTTTATTTTTTTGGATTTACTTTTGCTGAATTTTTTTAACTGAATTTATAGGATATGAAGTTAGACTTGAATTAAACTTATGGAATCTGAACTTTTTTAAAGTGAATTTATAAGATCTTAACTGAATTTATACTAGTTGAACTTTTCTAAACTTAACTTGTAGGATCTTAACTTAATTTAAATTAATTTAACTTAACTTAATTATTATTATTATTATTATTATTATTATTATTATTATTATTATTATTATTATTATATATAAGGTGTGAAACACTAAATAAAATAATAAAATTCTCTCTTTGTATACATTATTTTGTTTAAGTATTACATCTTTTTTTTAATCATCTATTTCCATCTTATCCTTTTCCACGTCTCTTTCTTCTTTATCTCTAAATCTAGAATGGTTAATATGGGTCTTCATTTCATAACTATAAAAGGATCATCAATCTACCTTGAAGGCATAAACTAATGTATGATAGGAGTATATAACTTTATTATGTATGGTATGTAACTAATTAATTTAACAAAAAAAAAAAAAAAAGTGAGATGGTCTCACAGTGTGAGGTTGTCCTAATATATGAAAAGATGACTCATATATGAGCATTAAATGAATAATTTATTTTATAAGTATATAAACGGGAATCGTCTCACGGTGTAAGATCGTCTTATTTTATAAATTATGTTAATTTTAATTATAAGTTGTTAACAACTCTAACATAAATAATTTCATATAAGTTAACTTAAAGGATCTGAACTTAATTTTGCTAAACTTTAGTGTAATACCCCGTATTTTAGGGTTTGGTCAACAGTTAGTCAACGACATTTTTATAAATGGATTTTAAAATAAAGTTGTCTATAAAGTCATTTTATAAACTATAATTATTTTTTAAATCATATTAGGGTTATGCTCATTCATGGACATGATTTACCCAATCATGTACATGAATGACCATTATGCCCTTGTCACTTCTACACCTTCTTTTTCCATCTTATTTCAATCCAATAAATCTCTCAATTACTCATACCAACCAACAATCAACTTGTAATACCCCGTATTTTAATGTGAATTATATGAATAGATTACGTTTCATATATAATTAAAGTTAAATAGTAATAAATAATAAAGATAGTAATAATCGATAATTACAATTAAGACGATAATTAAATAATAAAATAAATAAGTAAGACGAGATAATAATATGAGTCGGGAATTGATGTTGGGACCGGCTACGCCTTGGGCTTCGTATAAGTTTAAGGGAGTCGGGATTTAATAATATATTATATGAAGTTGCTTACGGTTTCCTAATTAAATAATATAATCTAATTTGACCTACTATATAAATAGAAGAGAGACCATGACCTAATAAGACTTCACAAATCTGAAAATTATAGAGGAAAGGGAAGAATTTCAGATCTAGCAATTTGACCTAATTGATATTTGCCTAAGAGGTAAGACCATCTCACAAGTTAATCGTTTTTAGTTTATAATTCATGTTGACCGGGTACATTGACCACCGTACACCACCSTGTGACTGCCTTAAGACCGTGACTATGACCCTAGGCTAGCTATGGACCACCCTGACCTCGTCTGACCCTTCTCTGACCGTCGACGACCGGGTTCTTGGTGGTTAATTGGGTGTAAAGGTGGTGGGTCTGGTTGTTATTGCGGGTAGGAACATGGGAATCGAACCCTAATTTGAACCATCAATCGGACCTGACTTGGCCTGGGTAGGGGTGGAATAGTTGCTGATGGTTGGGTCGACCTCAGGGGTGGCGTCGTGGTGGCCGTAGAAGGTGTTTTGTGGTGGTGGTGGTCGAAAAAGCGTGAAACAGGGGGAAGTTGCTTGTTGTTGTTGTTATCGGTGTTGGGGGTGTTGTTGTGGTGGTATTGTTGGGTCGAGCGAGTGAGGGACCACCCCTGAAACCACCGTCGGTCAGTGGTGACAACGGTGGTGGCTAGAGGTGGAGTGGTGTTGGGTAAGATTTGGGTTTGGCTTGTAACACAGGTTGAAGAGGAGTGATGGTGAATCTGATCGTACAACCTGGTGGCTAGGGCGGGCGTTCGTCGTGGTGGTTGGGTCTGACCATGCTGCTGGCGTCAGGAGGGGACCACCGTGGTGCTGGTGGCTGACCACGGTGGAGTTGGAGGTTGCGGGTTGTGTGTAAGGAGTGTTTGTCGAGGGGTGTAAGGAGTGTGTTGTGTTGGTTTTGTTGTTGGGTTTTCGTAAACTAGTGTTCGTAATTGTTTATTTAATAGTTATTCG
>VHZZ01000354.1:143664-154045 GCA_009801015.1 Silene noctiflora
AGGGAAGTGAGAACTTTGAGGTATACACAGATGCTTCAAAGAATGGTTTGGGTTGTGTTCTGATACAGAATGGGAAGGTTATTGCCTATGCTTCAAGGCAATTGAAGACTTATGAGAAGAATTACCCTACTCACGATTTGGAGCTGAGTGCAATTGTATTTGCTTTGAATATTTGGCGACACTAACTTTATTGGGAAACCTTTAAGATGTTTTCAGATCACAAGATCTTGAAGTACATGTATACCCAAAAGGAGCTGAACATGCGACAGAGGAGGTGGATAGAGTTGATAGGTGATTATGACATGAAAATTATCTACCATGAAGGGAAGGCCAATGTTGTTGCTGACGCGTTGAGTAGGAAGAGTGTGCATTCCTTATGCATTGTCGTGTCTCTAATCGGCTTAAGGATGAGGTGAATGAGATGGGGATCCAAATGATTCGGAAAGGGGGTGCTTTTGGAGATTTGTTTAACTTTACGAGGAGATCAAGAATAACCAAGCTAATGATCCTAAGATTCGAGAGTGGAGAGATGGAGTAGAGAAGGGGACAGTTTCGAGGTTTTCCGTTCATGCTGGTGGGAGAGTTCAGTTCGATGGGAGATGGGAGATGATGTGTACCTAATGACATATGACTGAGAAAGATGATCATGACAGAGGCTCATTGCACTCCCTATTCAGTACATCCAGGTGGTGACAAACTCTATAAGGATCTTAAGAAAACGTTTTGGTGGCCTGGGATGAAAAGGGAGACAGTTGAGTTCGTGGCTAGATGTTTGACTTGTCAAAGGGTCATATAAGAGCAACGAAGACCGCAAGGTAAGATTCCGTCTCTTGAGGTACCTGAGTCGAAACGGGAGTCTATCTTTATAGATTTTATCGTGGTGTTACCGAGGACTCAGCATGGTAACAATATGATTTGGGTAATAGTGGATAGACGGACAAAGTCGACTTATTTTATTCCGATGAAGGATACTTGGAGTAAACTGCAGTTAGCTAATGGGTACAGGAAGAATGTGGTCAGATTACATGGTGTACCGAAAGACATTGTGTCAGATCGGGATGCGCGGTTTATATCCAGGTTTTGGTAGGAGTTGCAGGAGTTGATGGGAACTACCTTGAAGATGAGTACGGCATTTCATCCTGCGACAGATGGGCAGACTGAGAGGACCATCAAGACTTTGGAGGATATGTTGCGGGCTTGCGTGATGGAGTTCGGGGGTAGTTGGGAAGATAGATTAGACTTGATTGAGTTTTCCTATAATAACAGTTTTCACACCAGTATTGGGACGGTACCTTTCGAGGGTTGTATGGGAGGAAGTGTAGGAGTCCTATATGTTGGGATGATAGTGCTGAAGTTGTGGTTTTAGGACCTCAGATGGTGCAGGATATGATTGAGCAGGTATGGTTGATCAGGTAGAAATTGAAAGCAGCTCAGGATCGGCAAAAGAGTTATGCCGATTTGCATCACAGAGACATCGAGTTTCAGGTGGGTGACAAGATTCTTTTGTAAGTGTCACCTATGCGTGGGGTGATATGTTTTGGCAAGAGGAGTAAGTTGAGCCAGAAGTTCATTGGACCATATCAGATCTTGGATCGGATTGGTGAGGTAGCTTATCGATTGGCGTTGCCAACAGCTTTGGACCGTGTGCATAATGTTTTCCATGTGTCTTAACTCTTGAAGTATGGGAGTGATCCATCTCACGTGCTAGAGGTTGAGAACATCGAGTTGGATGAGTCTTTGACCTATATGGAAGTACCAAAGGAGATCTTGGACCGCAAGGTGCGCAAGACTAGAAATGGTGAGACGGTGTTATTGAAAGTTTTGTGGACCAATCACAATGTCGAGGAAGCAACATGGGAAGCGGAAGAGGCGATGAAGGAGCGATATCCACATATTTTTTATAAGGCATGTTTAGTTATGGGGACGTAACCTTATTCTTTTAGGAGGATAGGAGATGATCGTGTGTGTTTCTGGGTTAGTTTTGGGTCAGTTTTGAGTATATTTTGGGTTGGTCGATCACGGTTTTGGTATGGCTCGGTTATGTTTTGGGTATGTTTCGATTTTGGTTAGTGTTGGTGTTGTTTTACTAGTATGGGTTTGAACTTCGGAGACGAAATTCGTTTTTATGGTAGGAGACTGTAATACATCAGATTTCTGGCCTTAGGCTACTCGGCCGAATATGGGGTAATCGACCGAGTAGCTGGTGTGGGTGTTCTGTCAGACTTCTTTTTGTTGTACACTCGAGCGAGTAGGTTGGTACTCGGTCGAGTGAGGCTTATGCGATCGAGTGTAATCCACTCAGCCGAGTGTGTCTTACTCAGTCGAGTGTCTTATACTCAACCGAGTGTCTGGTTCGTTACGGGTTTTTCCGCGGTTTGATTAAGATAACTCGGGAAGTATATATAATTATGTTTTAGTGACTTTAATTTTATTAGTTGCTTAAACACTTTTCACAAAAGAAACATCGACACACTGCTTCCTTTGTTATCTTCATCACTCCAAGGCTAGGGTCTTTCACTTTTGTGGGTTTTTACATCCTTACGTTCGTAATCGTTGGGGTAAGTCATCTAGCATAGTCTTTTGTTGTTTTGTTTTATTGATCAAACCCTAATTGGATTAATTTGGGGGTTTTGGGGTATTAGCTTTGGTATACAGTTATATTGATTAATTGTCGTTATTCTAGGAGGAGACTTCGTAGAGGAGGCGTTTTTTACCGTCTTGTTGTACTTCTTAGATTTGCTTTTCAGCTAGAGTTTCCCTACTCAGTTGGTTGTGTATCAGTATGCATGTAATGTGATGATCTTTATGATTGTTGTATGATTGAGTTATGATGTTGGTATTGATATTGTTGTGGGACCATTTTCGGGAGATGATTCCAACCTCATGTTCGCCTCTTGTGGCGCCCGCCACAAGGGGGATGTGCACATTAATAATCTGGATTCTCTCATTGCGATGACCGGGGTTTAGGTGGTAAGGTTGCGGTCCCCACTGGCGGCGAGGATTACCTGGTTCGATGGGTAATCTGGCAGGGTTACACACCTCGGTGTGTAGTCGGTTACTAGTTACTATGGAGTTTGGTGATGGTTGTCACAGTTCACTTTTGTTGATTATTCATTATATTATGTTATATTGTTACATAGTTTGCTGACCCCGTTTTATGTTTTCAAAACTGTGGTGATCCATTCAGGGATGGTGAGCAGTTGGTTTAGTAGCTGATGATGGTTGTTGATGTTGCTAGCGGGGTTTGGATAGGGCTGAGTCACCGCCAGTTTTCTAGTCTAGCTTCCGCGGGATATTGTCACTTTACATTTTGTCATCCTTTGGATTTGAGTTGTATCTTTCTTCGAGACTTTTTATGGCTTTTCTTAAAGTTATTTCTTTTTAATTTGTTTCATTATGGTTACTATGATGTGCACTATCTTGGGAAACCGAGATGGTAGCACCCTTATACATTGGGGTAGTTCTTGGTAAGGTACCTTGGTGTATGGAGGTGTTACACCTCCCACTACCTTGGCCGGGTAAGAAGGGGGTGTTACATTATCACCTGCTTCTTCTACGTTTTGATTTGTTGGTCGGAGTTGTGGTAGTGCTTCTAGGGTTGGTTGCTTTAAAAGTTTTGATTTTAATCGATTCTAAAAGGTAAGCAATATGCTTTTTTATTTATTGTTTAATACTGATTTTTTAGGTATTGTTTCCATGATTACTGGTTCCGAATTCCATTTTTTTATTCTAAATTAGTTTCGCACTATTGTCACCCACCACTTTTTCTCTAGCCCATTTCGAGGTTATTAGGCGTGCACCATGACGTACGAATGCCCGAGGTAGCTCAACAAGTATATACAAGCGTGCATCAAGCTCAAAGCCAGTTCCAAGCAGCTCAACACTAGTTCACTCAGCTCACGACTAGCTCACTCCAGTGTACGCAGCTCACGAGAAGTGGAACTCAGCTCAAGGATACTCGGAGGCCACTTAGGTAGCTTATTACTAAGTCCACTCCTAGTCCATGCTAGCTAGGTGGATATCCATGAGGTGGCACCCAAGATAACAACCCTTGGCCTTATCGCCTTTGCTCACGTGCAACACCCATTCCCTCCCCTTCATTTTGGCGCCAAAGTCACATAAGAAACAAGGGGATTCATATCCCCTTATTCCCGCCAAGCCCATAGAGGAAATGAGGGCTCTCTTCATCCAAAAGGAGGCTCCTCTTTGCCCAATTCCCGCCAAAGCCAAGAGGGCCAACATTTGCACCCCTTCGGCCTCAACTTCCCATTTCCCACGCCTATAAATAGGAGGGCCTTAGGACATTATTTTTCATTCTTTTCCCTACACAAAATCTATGTATAAAACTCTTGTAATATATATTTTCTTTTCCTATTTTCAATACTACATTTTATTTAGTGATATTCTACGATTATTCCGCACTTTGTTAGTTTCGTATTATATCGCTTTCCTTCAATTATTTTCCAAGTTATACTTGTTTGGTTTTGGGTTGCCTGACTCGCCCAAAAGGTAGTTTGGTCGAGTGGCACACGTCTATTCTCATCCTGAAGAAATAAGGAAGTGACAAATGGTATCAGAGCGGGTTTCGCTCAAAGTATCACATTGCTTACGGAAATGGAAGGATCGGGAAGTGTTATTGAATGGGAAAGACGAGAGCAAGAAATAGAGAAGAAGGGCGGTTAGCGTATCGTTAGGCCACAAGGAGACACACCCGGTTGTAGTACGAAGTTTATTCTCAAGAGGGTCAAGCAAGAAGATCCCTTTGACGATATCATGCAAAAAACCATACAAGCGGGCTGTTTTCTTTGCCAAGGCCATCATTTGCCGCAAGATTTCCCTTACAATTCCTCTATTCCCTCAATTGGCCTCCAAAACAAGGGGATGGGGACGATTGGCGAGTTTTTAGACGAAATTATGCACAAACCGATTGTGTAGGCTTGAATCCCTACGCAAACCGAGGTAAATCTATCACTCGCAACCTTTTATTAAAAGGGGATTGTGTTTCATCGATGGATAGTAACATCACACCAAACGATGACTTGATGGACACCGCTCAATCAAGTTATATGGATGATGGTTACTACCCCAACTATTATTGCAATTTGGAAGAGGAAAACCGTGTTGAGAATGCAATTCCTTGGGAGTATGACTCGTCTTTACGCCACTACACACCTTTGAATGCCCAACCCAGGGACGAGGCTCCTTATATGGGATGGGCAGGGACGTGGGATGTTGGGGGAGACGGTTATACACAAGGATCATATTATACGAGCACGCCTCCAAATCCGGGGGCAAATTTCCGCCTATCTTCCTGGTATGCGGCATGGGCTCCTTTCGAGGGACCATGCCTACATGCCAACCTTATAGAGGGCCTTGATGGAGGTCCAAGCACACAAGAATGAAGCATAATCAACCAGAAGACCAAGGATGATGAAAGTAGGCGATGCATCATCACTTTGGAAGGATCTATCGTCATATTTATTTTATGTAACCCTTGTAAATAGTTCTATGGATCGAACACTTAGGCATTGTTAGAGTGTTCACCATATTTATCATATGTGTATCGAACACCTAGGCTTGTTAGAAGTGTTCGTCTATTCTAACATCATGTATATCGAACACTTAGGCTTGTTAGAGTGTTCGTTTATTTTATTTTACGCATACCGAACACTTAGGCTTGTTAGAGTGTTCGTTTATTTTCAAAAGTATGTAGAAGTGTGTAATAGGATGCTATTGCGAGTATTTAACGTTCAAAGTAGTTGCTTCGATGAGGGCATCAACCATTCTAAGTGGGGGAGAATGTCACCCACCACTTTTTCTCTAGCCCATTTCGAGGTTATTAGGCGTGCACCATGAGGTACGAATGCCCGAGGCAGCTCAACAAGTATATACAAGCATGCATCAAGCTCAAAGCCAGTTCCAAGCAGCTCAACACTAGTTCACTCAGCTCACGACTAGCTCACTCAAGTGTACGTAGCTCACGGGAAGTGGAACTCAGCTCAAGGATACTCGGAGGCCACTTAGGCAGCTTACTACTAAGTCCACTCCTGGTCCATGCTAGCTAGGTGGATATCCATGAGGTGGAACCCAAGATAACCACCCTTGACCTTATCCCCTTTGCTCACGTTCAACACCCCTTCCCTCCCCTTCATTTTGGCGCCAAAGTCACATAAGAAACAAGGGGATTCATATCCCCTTATTCCCGACAATCCCATAGAGGAAATAAGGGCTCTCCTCGTCCAAAATGAGGTTCCTCTTCGCCCAATTCCCGTCAAAGCCAAGAGGGCCAACATTTGCACCCCTTCGGCCTCAACTTCTGATTTCCCATGCCTATAAATAGGAGGGCCTTAAGCCATTATTTTTCATTCTTTTTCCTACACAATAAAACTCTTGTAATATATATTTTCTTTTCCTATTTTCAATACTACATTTTATTTGTGATATTCTACGATTATTCCGCACTTTGTTAGTTTCGTATTATATCCCTTTCCTTCAATTATTTTCCATGTGATACTTGTTTGATATTGGGTTGCCTGACTTGTCCAAAAGGTAGTTTGGTCGAGTGGCACACGTCTATTCTCATCCCGAAGAAATAAGGACGTGACACTTCACTCTTTGAGTCTTGTTTATAATGCTTTTTTTTAATTGTTTTATCGATGGTGTGCTGTTCAATTTATGATTTTGTTTTCGTTTGGGTTTATCTTTAGCATCTATTCGTTATCTTGTTTTACTGTAATATATGTTTTGTCGATGGTGCTCTATTGAGCTTTGTTATTTTGTTTTTGGTTGGTCTCAATCGTTTTCTTTCTCTTCATACTAATTTGGGCTTGTTGGTTGGTTGGTTGGACCATTGAGTTCTTCTCGGGGCTGTGCGATGTACATGTACTACTTTATAGCCGGTTCCGAACCCTCAATTGGTGATGTGCTTGTCGATCACTTCGGTATGTTTTTGAATATAGTGCTATTTTCCATGGCCTGTTCAACCGTCCTTTATATCGCGGTTTGTACATATTTCCCCCTGTCTTAGATTGTATTTGATATATTTTCGGTGGCGTTCTCCTTTATCTTGTGTGTCTAGTCATTCTTTACAATGCGTTCTTTATGTTGTTATTTCGCTTTCTTAGATTGTTAGTCTTTTCCTCTTTATGATTTAGGTTGGTTGGTCCGTCGGCGGGGCCATGGAAGTATTCCAGGGGCTGGGCTCTTCTCTGGTTTAGTAATTCCACGGTTTGTATACAAAGTAGAATTTAGTGGAAAAAGGCGTAATGTGTTTGTGAACTATCATATAGATAAGATAACCACTGAGCATTTTAAAATTAGTCATTCCAAATACATTTAAATCATTTTAAATGAGTTGTTTTTACGGTGAAGTCATCTAACATTTTGTCTATTTCACAAAGGTTTGCTTCATTTGTTAATGTCAAATGGGTATAGTACATCTTTATGTTTCGTGTTTTATGCATGGTGGTGATTTTTATCTGATATGGTGTTCCCCTCCCCTCTCCCCTTCCCCCACCTATTGGGTACATTTCCGGTGTTTCCATGCTGTCTGTTTGTTTACTTATTTTGGCATTGTTTCATGTGTGGATTTCCGTTGTCCTTGATTAGGGTTCTTTTGGGATTGTTGGCAGATTTTGATTTACGCAGGTTCTTTGCTTGGTAATTGATTGGTTTGGTTGTTTTGAGGGTCGTCTTCTTCGGTCTTGTGGGTAGGTCGTGTTTTTTGGATCTGAGTGATCTTACGGGCTTGACTGGTCTTAATTGGTTGAGAAGTGGTTTTGGTAGGTTCACGCTGGGCTTGGTGATGGTGTTAGTTGGTATGAATGTAGTGTTTTAAATCTTATACTTATATTGTTTAATTCTTGTTTATTGTCTTCATATATTTTTCCAAATAATCTCCTTATATCAGAGTCTATGTATTGCCTTATGGTTAGATAGTCGTCTATGTGTTGACTTCTCCCTAGATTTTTGTCCTATGATGATTTTGGCCAGATGAATGGTTAAGGGGTGTTTATTGCCTCTGTTTGTTTCTGTAACACCCCCATACTACGAGGCACCTTACCAAGGACTACCTCCGAATACAAGGATGCCACCATTTCGGTTTCCCGAGGCAGTGAACATCATAGAAACCATAATGAAACATTAAATAAATGTAGTTTAAAGTGATTACAAAATCTTCCATAAAACGAAGTACAAAATCCAAACCAAAATGTGATAACTAAACAAAGTATGCGGAAGCTACAAACAAAACTCGTGAAGACTCCACTCTGCTAACCCCGCCGCATAGTCAACAACCATCATCGTCAATACTTGCTAAGCCAACTGCTCACCATCCCCGAATGGATCACCACAGTTTTGAAAACAGTAACGGGGTCAGTCAACTGAAAAACTATATAAAGTAAACAATGTAAACATATCAAACAAACCACCACTCCGTTACCACCGCCATCATCACTACACACCGAAGTGTGTAGCCCTGGCAGTGGAGGACCGCAGCCACACCACCTAACCACCCACAATACCCAAGTCCCTTAATGTGCACATCCCTTCTTTGTTGATCGAAAGAACGCATGAGGCGAACAATGGAGGTGAGACCACCTCTCACAATGGCTCACAAATCACAATATCAATCACAATCTCAATCACACCCAACATCAACATCATCCACCAACATCGCCATCACAACATCGTCACAATCATATAATCACATCACAATAAACATCACAAGATCGTCACATTATACAATACATAGTTCTACAGACAACTGAGTAGGGAAACCCTATCTCAACAAGCAATCCGGTAACAAGCAATTGATTAGAATGCTTCCTCTACGAAGTCTCCTCCTATAACGAATCAATTAAGACAAATAAGACACAAATCCCCAAAAACCCCTAAATCAGTAATTAGGGTTACGTACGATAGGCCAAAAGACTTAATTAAGGACTTACCCCGACGATTACAATATTAGAATGCGCGAAAACTCCAACAATCGACAAAGATGTGCCGCAGCTTGAAGATTTAGAATGAGGAGCAGTTATCGATGTGTAGGTTTTGTTTTAAAAAGAGAATAAACAATTTACTGCTTCTCGTTCTAATATATATACTTTCCGCCAAAAAGCCGACACGAATCGGACACTCGGTCGAGTACACGACACTCGACCGAGTTCATGGCACTCGACCGAGTACACCTCACTCGACCGAGTGCTCCGCACTCGTCTGAGTTCCCAGATCCTAGAACGCTGACAGACCAACCCACACGGGCACTCGGTCGAGTACCCTGTACTATGCCGAGTGTCCAGTGCCAAAAATCACGAGTATTACAGTCTTCCCTACTTAAAAATAAACTTCATCCCCGAAGTTCAACCTATACCAAATAAGACAAACACCAAAACTGACAGCACTACTACATGGCCGAAACATAACCAAAACATAACTCAATTTAAGCACACTAAACTTGAAACAAAACCAAACTTAACTCAAAACTAAACAAAACTTAACTCAAAACTATGTAAAAACACATGCGATCATCTCCTACCCTCCTAAAAGAAACAAGGTTACGTCCCCGTAACCAACCATAACTGATCAAACAGATGCGGATACCGCTCCTTCATCTTATCCTCGGCTTCCCAAGTCGCTTCCTCAACATTATGATTGGTCCAAAGTACCTTCAGCAACACCGTCTCACCATTTCTGGTCTTTCGCACCTTTCGGTCCAAGATTTCCTTTGGTACCTCYACATATGTCAAAGACTCATCCAGCTCTATGGTCTCCACCTCTAGGACATGGGAAGGATCACTCACATACTTTCGGAGTTGTGATACATGGAATACATTATGCACCCGCTCCAAGCTGGTGGCAACGCCAAACGGTAAGCCACCTCACCAATGTGATCCAATATCTTATAAGATCCAATAAACTTCTGACTCATCTTGCCCTTCTTGCCAAAACGCATTACACCCCTCATAGGTGACACCTTCAAAAGGACTTTGTCACCTACCTGAAACTCGATATCTCGGCGATGCAGATCAGCATAGCTCTTTTGCTGATCCCGAGCTGCTTTCATCTTCTATCGTATCAACCTTACTTGAACAATCATATATTGTACCATATGTGGTCCCAAAACCATAGCCTCGGCATTATCGTCCCAGCAAATCAGACTCTTAAACCACCTCCCATACAAGGCTTCGAACAGTGTCATCCCAATGCTAGTGTGGAAACTGTTGTTATATGAAAACTCGATCAGGTCCATTCTATCCTCCCAGCTGCCACCAAACTCCATGACACATGCCCTCAACATATCCTCTAAGGTCTTAATGGTCCTCTCGGTCTTCCCATCTGTCGCCGGATGGAAAGCTGTACTCATCTTCAAGGTGGTACCCAT
>VHZZ01000354.1:162146-173486 GCA_009801015.1 Silene noctiflora
TTAAAGGCGGACTTGCACAAGTATATTGTACAGCATCATTTTCTTGTATTTCGATCTCTTTACGCTATATTTGTCGTTTACACAGACAATCTTTTTAATAAAACTGCCTTACACCAAACTAATTGTTTCACTAAAACAAAATTTCTACCAAATCTTATTCGTCCTTATTTGCGTAATGTCATTGTTTATAGTCTATACTACCCCTCCAAATCTCTTGACGCTTCTGTTCCATAAATACAAACAGGTATTACGAGTATCTATACTTTAATACGTATTTGTCGTATAAAACATCGTATCAAAGTTTTTTAGATATTTGCAAAGAGGTATAGGCGTCGTTTGGGTGCTGAAATTGCGGAATGTAAGAAAGTTTTCAAAGTTTTCAGAGATTGGCAAGGTGTTGGCAGGATAGGGTTGCATTTAGTTAGTGAAATTGCAAAAGTAATTGGATACTACTCCGTATTTGTTACTCCCTCTGTTCCGGTCATTTTTTTTTTACCATTGGTTTTGGCCCAAAGACCAAGGAAAGGGGGTGCGGACCAATTATTAGATGACAAGTCGACCAAATTGGGTGTGGATGATCAAATTGCCCATCAAATGCATTCCTAAAATCCAAAGGTAAACAATTGACTTCGACACCCAAAATGGAATAGGTAAACAAATGACCAGGACGGAAAGAGTACTTCGTAGATCATGATTCAACATCGATGTTTTGACCTGGTTAGGATGGCCTAGGATAGTAATGGCGTAGCTTAATTTGGTGCTTCAGGAATTGAGGAATTGAGATATTACTGTTGACCTTAGAAATATTGCTATTACATGAAATTTTGCGGGGCCGGTTTCTTATTGACATATTCTTTAATTGTTGTATTAGTTGAGAATAAGCTGACGATGATTTGAGTTCTAACAGTTGATTTGAAGGTCAAGTATTGTGTACTTTGGGAGTTAAATGAAACCAATTAGCGATGTAAAAATGAGAAATATAAGCGAATGAAAAGTAGCCTTTGTGTGTCACTCTCTTAGTATTTCATGAACGCCATCTCCTTGTTCTGCTTAAGTAACTCTTACTTTCTTTCCAAGACTGCATACGACGTGATGTTTCAGTCTTTGGTTTATTGCTACTGGTTCTAGCAAATCAGTTACTTGGCTTTTTGTAGGATCGTCGGACATGGAATGGCCTAATCAGCACAATGCTACTGAGGAATCTTCAATTCCTACTCTTCCTGAGACACCCAGCCGATCCAAACATCACTACCCATTTAGTGGACTCGTATCAAAACTTTTCGATGAAAGTATTTCTCTGAGGAAAAAGGTTAGACCTTTTATTTTCCTGTATGATCTTTATTTGCCAAACTTTGATTCCAAACTTGGTAATTTAGTGCATGTTTTGCTTTATATCTCATTTAAAATCCAGCATTTAGCTGCTAATCGATCAACTGTCTTCTCTTGTTATCTACCCAAAAGACAACTTTCTCCATGTGCTGGCTAAGAGAAAGCACTTTACTGTCAAAGCAAATAACAATTATTTAGGACTTAAACTTCTTTGCTTGACAATGAGCCTCCATGTATGTCCAGCGGAAATGGATGAACAGGATGGCAACTGTAAAAAAAGATGGAACTGTAGAATTAGAATTGCCTGAAGATCTTAGAGACCCAAGCCTTCATTTGGGATCTGGAGTGGGTTCTGGTCATATCACAGAACTGGAACAACATGATCCAAGTGACTTTCAAGATCTACCTCCTATGCAAATTGTGATGCTAATTGTTGGAACCAGAGGGGACGTACAACCTTTTATCGCCATTGGGAAGCGTTTGCAGGTATTGTGTCTTATTTTCTATATTTTTACTTGCATGCTACTTTCTTATATGTTTAGTGCGTCTTTCAAAGTGACCTGAGCTTATTAGAACGTTTTACATAGTGCAAGTATATTTTCAAGCGGTGTCGCTGACATCTGTTCCACACTGCTCCTGGGTCTGTTCATCAGACGAGAATAGGTGTACCTACTGTAATAATAAATTGAGAAAAATGTAATGGAGAATAAGTAAGAAATCCTCACAAGAACTAATTACAGATTTCGGAACTATCAATTATGTTGTTGTTATCTGTTTGTCTTACATAGTTGCATCTAATTCCATTCTCATTTTCTTGTTGGTGGAGCGAGCCTGCTCTTTTCTTCATGAAAATGCTTTTATGTCTCAAAGTAAACTCTAAAGTGAGTTGGTATTTCTTGTGTGCGACCACTGAGTGTTAAATATTGCCGCAAATTCAGGACATGTCTTTTTTTAACAGGAATATGGACATAGGGTTCGATTAGCCACTCATCAAAATTTCAAGGACTTCGTTTTAAGTTCTGGGTTGGAGTTCTTTCCTTTGGGAGGAGATCCAAAAATTCTTATTGGCTGTAAGTCATCTATGTGGCTCTTTTCAGACTGCTGTATTATGCCAACTTCTTGTGAGAGAAAGTAGTATGTAGTCATGAGCAGAAGTAGCGATCCTTCATGCCACTATTTAATGATTTATCATACTTTCTTGGCATGTCATAGAGCTCCCTACTTGTTAATATGCGAGCTTTCCTACATGACTGAGATTTTGTAGAAAATTACTAGGGGTGTAATCAGATCAGTTTCTTTGATTGATTACTAAGGGGTATCAGTTAAAGGTGCGAAAAGGATGATGCCCAAGTTCAACAAGCTTCAAAGGCAATCACACTGTTTTCCTTGTTTAAAAGCTGGATATTTATGCTTAGATTGAGTAACTTCATCTAAATGAAGCAGAAAAGTCTGGGATATAGCAAATTTTCTTTCTTATATCTGGTTGCATTTGTCTCCATTCACATGGAGCCAAAGACACATTACTCTTTTGCTTAAAGCAAAATGGCTCACTAAAGTGTCTACTCTTCTACTGTGAAGTAGCAGTTTTCGAAGTAGTTCTTGATGCAAATTTTATATTGGGTCATTCGAAAACAGTCTTTTTGTGTTGTTAACTCAAGGCCCTTCAAGGGTAAGGTTGCGTACATCCGACACCCCCCCTACCCTGCAATTTGTGGGAGCCATTGCGGCACTTGGATAATGTTGTTGTTGCTGCATTTGTGTAGACATGGTGAAAAACAAGGGCTTCTTACCTTCAGAACCGTCAGAGGTACACACCCAGAGGCATCAGTTAAGGGATATTATATTTTCCTTGCTACCTGCTTGCAAGGATCCTGATCCTGAAACTCAGATTCCTTTCAATGCTGAAGCAATAATTGCAAATCCACCAGCATATGGTTAGAGTCGCATTACTTCTCTTTTTGTAGGTTTCCTGATAGATACTCGTACATACCTACCTACATGCATGCATAAATACATACTCCCTCCGTCCCGGTCATTTGTTGTCCTTTGCTTTTGGCACAAAGACCAASGAAAGAGGAAGGARCCAATTATAAGATGACAAGTGGACTAAATTGAATGTGAAAGATCAAATTACTCATCAAATCCAATCCTAAAATAGAAAGRACAACAATTCATTGAGACACCTAAAAATGGAAAAGGACAACAAATGACCGGGACGGAGGGAGTACATTAATACATACACATGGACAAATCTCAAATTTGTCTTGTCCAATTTCAAGCTTCTTGCTTTTTCTTAAAAAAAAATTATTTTTATTTTTTTTCTAGTTAGTGTTGAACCTAGGTAATTGGGTAAAGTATAGCCACAGATCTTGAAATAACTCTAGTTTAGTGTCAGTTTTCGTCACTGATTTATTGAAGGAGCTTCAGTACCTTTGCGAAATTATATACTTCCGCTATACTCAGAGAGAGTCAGAATGCCACATGGAAAGCAATGCTTAACCCCCAGACAAAAGATATCATAGCCTCAAAAGGCACTCTACTAGCCCATTTTCCTTAGCTCCTTACCCTGTGTGGTCAACTTATTGATGGCCTTAATTGTTTCCTGGAGCATTTAAGTTTACGGATTTGTGTAGACGATGCAATGTTTCAAAGATGAGTTATGCACGTAGGCTAACATGTTTAATTTTTGATTCAGGACATATTGATGTTGCTGAGGCACTCAAAATACCAATTCATATATTCTTTACCATGCCTTGGACGTAAGTACATTTCATATTAAATATTATGCTGTTGTCTCTTGACAGTCATGTAATTTACTTTGCTGGCTGGGTAATGATAAACTACGAACAAAGTATCTTTTTTTTTGGGGTGGTGAAGAATATCTAGCTTTAATTTACTTGTCTTTGATCTCTGTGTTAAAAGAGCAAATTGGTTGCTAAAGTTGTTCATTGATGATATCTTGAGTTTATGTTCCTAAACAGTTGTAACTATTTTAAGGATATTTATCAATTGATGCGTACTTGATGGAAGCAAGATAGTTTCTTCGTTTTTGAATCTATCTATMTATATATATATATATATATATATATATATATATATATATATATATATATATATATATATATATATTGGAGACTGTATTCTTATCCATCTCATTTGTTATAAATCAAGCAAACATGAAAATGATCTTCCTTGCAGGCCTACTAGTAAATTTCCACATCCTTTGTCCCGTGTGAGGCAGCAGGTTGCTTATAGAGTAAGTACTGATTCCCGAATGGCTGACACTGTCTGCAAGTTTTGGTGACCTCCTTAAGATTCATTCTAATTCAGCATATGCTTTCAGCTTTCCTACCAAATTGTTGATGTAATGATTTGGCTTGGAATACGGGATATGATAAACCAATTCAGAAAGAAGAAGTTGAAACTGAGACCTGTGAGTTATTTAAGTCCCCATCACTCTCTTCCTGATATCCCATATGGATATATATGGAGTCCTCACCTTGTCCCTAAACCCAAAGGTCCGTGAATTGCGTTTCCTGACATCCCATACTGATATATTCCATTCTTCCATCATTTCCCTACTCATTATATCTTATATGTAACTGCCATGCAGATTGGGGGCCCAAAATTGATGTAGTTGGTTTCTCTTTCCTTGATCTGGCTTCTGATTACAAGCCTCCACAAGAGCTAATGAATTGGCTTAAAAAAGGTCAAAAGCCAATTTACATAGGATTTGGAAGTCTGGTAAGTACTCCTATTTGTTTTCATGTTCTTTACTTGAAATCACTGGATCTATATGCTCTCTTCTGTAGGAGTTTATTTAAGCAGGATGTTTATTGAAGGATTCTTATGAAGTCAAGATATCTACCTGCACGTTATCTTTCTGAACGCAATATTGATTTTTACCTCTTTTTTTAAATCATGACAGCCTGTTCAGGACCCAGAAAAAATGACCATGACTATTATACAAGCTCTAGAATTAACTGGACAAAGAGGAATCATCAATAAAGGCTGGGGTGGTCTTGGCAATTGTAAGATTTTCATCTTTTTAATACTTTTCCCTTTCTTTGAAGACTGAAATTTCCCTCCTAGTCCTCCTATTCTCTTGTATTTTCAAACACTAGACTCAGTACTATGAGTCCTCTACTCCTCTCGACTTATAGTGAGATGTAAGAAATTTAATGTAGGATATTCTAAGAAAGGAACACTGGAAAAATGATTGATTAGAAGTTACTCTTTTCTCACTTTTTCTTAAAACCCAGTGGCTGAAGCTAAGGATTTTGTGTACTTGCTGGACAATGTTCCTCATGACTGGCTGTTCTTGCAGTGTGCGGCTGTGGTAAGACTTCGTTTAAAACATATTTACTCTTTGTGATTCCCTGCAGTGTGCAGCTGTGGCTGATGATTCTTTCCTCATGGGGAATTGGAAGCTGGTTTCTTTTTGCTACAACCATCAACTTCTATCCAATTATACCCTACCAATTCCCTTATTCGATTGATGTAGAGGGATGGTTTCTGTTTCCACCGGAACCATAAGTTTACTCTTATTTGACTTTCAGATATGCTGGAAGATAGGAAATGACTCACTAACCTCCTTGTGCTTTTGAAATTGTGAAGTAGCAATCAATAGTCAATGCAATTTTATTACAAGGCATCCTAAATCATTTGTGTTTTCAACACATTGGTCTTGACCCCTTACACTATGATAGGTGAAAGAAAGTCTTCAAGACACTGCTCATCTATCCTCTAAAATTGAGGGTGCATACCTTGGGCCCCGTACCTTACGTGCTAGACTCTAGAACTTAGAACCATTTCAAAATGTTGTCATCATAGTGTAAATTTGAGGGGCATTCTTCTCGGTGTTACAGGTGCATCATGGTGGTGCTGGTACAACTGCTGCTGGTCTTAAAGCTGCGGTAACTGGCTTTCTGCACTTATATTGATCTTATATTCTTTCATCTACTTTGCTTTGATAGTCTATTGTCACTTTGATTTTTCAACCAGTGTCCAACTACAATTGTGCCATTTTTCGGTGACCAACCTTTCTGGGGAGAGCGGGTGCATGAAAAAGGCGTGGGGCCTTCACCTATTCCAGTTGAGGAGTTTTGTCTTGAGAAACTGGTCTCTGCCATTCGCTTCATGCAGGATCCCAAGGTAAAAATGCTTCTTTGTTGAGGTCTCATCTTATTTGTTCGAAATATTGTTGAGGACGAGATACGGAAAGGAAAAGAATGATGTGCACTTTGCTCAATTTTGGCGTTAATAGAATTTAATCTATGATTAGTATATTGCAATTTTTGAAGAGACACCAAAAACAAAATTTCTGGGTGCGCTGCTGTTTCATATCTTACAGTAATTTGCTGAAATGTAGGTTAAGCAATGTGCTGTTGAGCTTGCGAATTCACTAAAAAATGAAGATGGAGTTACGGGAGCAGTGAACTCGTTCTACAAACAGTTCCCACGGGAAAAAGTTGAGCCTGACCACCCAGAGGCTCATAAGCATCATAAATCACATCTATCACTTCGAGGGTGGTTTGGGGGCTCAGACAAAGTCTCGGCTTCGGGTACTGGCCAAATCATCTAATGCTAAATTCCTCCGTTAAATCAGACATATGATATGGACTTGAGAACCCGGTTTCCTGGCAATGAGAAATACAGATGTGAAGCCGTAAGTGTACATGTTCTTGTTGTAAAGTCTAGCCTTGTTTCCTGACAATGAGAATTTTTTTGAGGACAGTATACAACTACAAAGACCGAATTATTGTGTATACGTGTATTATCAATGTTATTTAAATGCAGAATTTCTGATGATGGTGTAACTGAATACAGATTTGCCGATACTGAAACCTGATGATTTAAGTCTGATTGAGAACACAAGTTCTTGCACACAATTTCTATGTTCTTAGTTTCTTGTAATTGAATACAGGTCTGCCGACAATGAAACTTGAACATATAACATTGATCGAGAACATGAGTTCTTTGGATGCAATTTCTGTGTTCTTGGTTTTTTTATCGCTAGTTTTTATATCAACTTTGACCAATATTTTCCCACGTTAACTACAAATTGATGGTCAAGCTCGAATTCAAAAGTGAATATAAATGCGATGAGAAATTGTTAACATGAAAAATCAGCTAGTACGCTGTTATGATCGTATTGCTCCTGAAAATGCAGAGTTCAAGTACATTGCATATGTATGAAGTTTGTTTTTTAAAGTACCAAATATAACTAAGTACTGTATATTCTAAACAAGAAGCTTAAAAAACAATGTGGTTTGGTCTGATACAACTACAAACGAGAATGAATCCTTGTTTAAACTCAGACTGTT
Source organism: Silene noctiflora (assembly GCA_009801015.1). Lineage (NCBI taxonomy): Eukaryota > Viridiplantae > Streptophyta > Magnoliopsida > Caryophyllales > Caryophyllaceae > Silene > Silene noctiflora. The sequence goes on from VHZZ01000354.1 coordinate 169,802, forward strand.
TCATTTAGAAAATGACTGCTAACTGTGGTGGTCGACTAAATCGATGTCAAGAAACTTCCAATGATAGAAAGATCGATTAAGCATGGAGGGTGGTTTTCACTGATCTGGTTGTTGATGATTGCTGTCACTGCCTTCTGCACAATGAAAAGGAAGTTCTTAGATTAGTCCAATTACATAAATTATAACATCTCGAAAGAAAGATACTATAATCTGAAATAGTGTCTACCTCTTTCACCAATCTCCTCCAAAATCCTAATATGAGGATCAATAGGTAAACCCATCGTTTCATATGCATTGCTATAAACTGCATTTGTTCTAGTCCTGCAAACAAAATTACAGGTAAAAGACACCCTCTTCATTAGAATTACCCTCAGGTAATTTAGTTTATTTTTTCCGTATACTGTCTTGTGAAAATCGGGTTCTTACCTCGGTTCTGGATGCATTCTTTGGTTGTTTGTTTGTCTTAGTTCTATGCCACCCTGATTAACCCACGGTGATTTTCTCTGCAGGTTATGTAACATATATATCAACTAATGTTTGCCACTATGGCTAAATGCTAGATAATTTTGGTTGGAAAATGTGTGATTTTTAAAATATTTGTAGGGTAAAAATTTCGCAGCTAAATTTGGCCGGACCTTGTTTGAAAACGTTGGTGATCCAACAGCCTCAAGATGCCCTTGTATACCACGCATTTGGTTTCCTAGTAATCCTTGCTGTAATTTGTTTGCAGATCATAAATTTTTTAACATGACCGTGAAAATTTTCAATGATTACACTACAAAGGATTACAGGATTAGGGGACTAACGGGGATGGCGTTTGATAAGGGTCCTTGTAAATTTAGAGCAAAATTAGGCTGTACACTGTGACCTCCCATGGACTGATTTTCGCGGTGAAGAAAGAACAATTAATCCAGCAAAATTATTCGGAGTATATAGTCAATTCGTTAATCTGAAAAACTATATGAGAAAATTGTTAAAGGTATACCTGATGATTCATCTGCAGATTTGGTGGCCTGAAGTAGGCTGCTGACGATGCTGCATCTTGAGCATAAATGTTGTTCATTTCAGAAACCGAAGTTAATATCTCTGGATAGCCACCACTTTGTCTGAAAATGGTACAAGATCAGGTAAAGGAAAAAATTAGTTTTAAGAAGTGTTATTAACCATTTATGGTTCTATCATTACAGCAGAAAGTACCCAAATAGAGAAGGGTTTTGCTGCAAAGGTCTCTGATTAGGCCATTGAGGACCATTGAATGGCGCCATGCTACAGTTTTCCCCTAGGTGCATAAGTGGCTAGCCATAATTTAAAAANAAAAAAAAAGTCAAAATACATCTTAATATAAGATAATTAACCAATGTATAGAAACATAAGCAGATGATTAAGGCGCGCTTTACTGATATTTGATAAAAAGGGGACTGCATAGGTGGAACTGCAATGGTATTTGAAGATTGTGCCTGAAATGGGTTTGCAGGAAGCTGATGATACTGTTGGGATGGTAGGTTTGAATTAGGAAAAAAGTAACCGTTTGGAGTCCCATAAGTGCTTCCATTTAGGTCGATAGATTGCATGACTTCCGGTATATGACCATGTCTGTGAAAAAAATTGTAAACAAACATGGAGTAAAATCATAACTGTACTGATCGATGATTAAAATACAAGTAATTATGTGATTAGAGAAGGATTATAATCTTACTGATAGATTTGATGGGTGTTTGGGAAACTGTCTGGGAATAAATTGTACTGGTTTTGATGGAATGAGTTTTGACTGTTCTGGTCAAGAGGCTGAGATGACAGTAATAAGGGCAGTGAAGGAGCATGAGGAACAATTTCCTGTTATTTTTGAAGAAATTAAACTCAAATTCGAATTCTAGCAGATGACGTTGGGATGGTACTCATGACTTCAGTTCAAAACCATGAGTACAAAAAAGTTGTTAAATTATATTCAGTATATGGAATTATGAAACTCAAATGGTACAAGTTCTGGGACATACATTTAATGGAGACAAGGTTTCTGGTACATCAGCAGACATTAGGAGATTGGAAAATGTCGTTCCCTGCTGAGGATAAGGATTAATCATCTCTGAGAATGGATTTCGTTCCCTCAATGTAACTTGGCTGTTATCATGTAATAAATCAACCTCGTTAGATCATATAACAAAACCGCAAATTCTTATGTATGTCTATCTGATTATACGTATTATCAAATACTCAGACGACCTCACCGTTGATATTTAAAGAGTCGCTTGCATAAAACATGTCAAAATATGGAAAGTGACTCCTTAATATTTCATAGTATTTGAATTAAGGGCTAAATAACGTACTCCGTATATAGTTGTACCTGTTCTGTGCAGGAGACTGAATAAGCATTTGGTCATTGTTCCTGTCGGAGTTTTCACCCGGCTGATCAGCAGGCTCGCCCTGATGATCTTCTTGAGCTTCAATCTTTGAGCCATAGGAACATTATACTCAATTTGTTGACAGGATGATCATGTAGGTTTTGAATGAGCAATGCAACTTTGGAAATTAAATAACAAGAAGTGCTTCTTACCCTGTAACCAGATGCTTGAGTTGCATCATTCTCATTATTTTCTGATAGCTCCCTCTGCTCACACAAACCAATAAACCATTTAAAGCATTCATCATATTCCATTACTTTCGGTCTTATGAAATAATCGACGAAATAACCCGACCTTAATGCTATGCTATATGAAGTTACGAAATTACATTGAAAATATATTTGCATTCAATTTGCTAATTTACACAAGGCCGAGTGTGAACCAAAGGCCTTGGAGACAGTTGTGCAAATTTTTTTATGATAAGAACATTGGCCAAACCATATTTGGCACATAATAACTAACAGTAAATGTGTTGATCATTGTTGCAAAAATACTCCCTCCGCCCCGGTCATATAGATGTAGGTAAACAAATGAGCGGGGACAGAGGGAGTATCAAACATTGAAGGAGAAAATCATATAGAAGTAGTATAGGAGTACCATTCTTTGTTGAACTCTAGCAAGTGTATCCTCAAGTGTTGCTTCACAAATATTTGCTTCCTCAATTGTCATTATTGAATCTAGTGAGGGTTCGTATTGTTTACTACATGAACAAAATAAATTGCAAAATTATTAAATGTTACTCCATTATAGTAATGTTTTCGGATTACTCGATACGCATTTAGTAATTTGAAAAAAGTTGGTAAACCAGAAACACAAGTATAATAACCACAACCTTATTTCAGATGTTACACTCTCTAGCTCTGCTTTCGCCCTTGAGATTTCACGTTGTAGACCCTGCATAATATTCATGCATATTGTTACGTAACATTATGAACATAACAAAATAGGTCGATCGTGTATATCTTAGTGTATTAGACTACTTAGATATGTTGGAAAAAACCCATCTCAAATCCAACCCATTTTCAGGCTCATCAACCCAATATCTTGTCAAGTATTTCCTCCGATCCACCAAAGGTAACACTTATCTAAAACGGATGATCTATATCAAAAGTAACATACCTTATTTGGACCACAACATTACCAAGTTGTGCTTATACTTATTTCATATTTACACAAAATGTCATTTCATACGATAGTATAATTATATGTCGGTCTAAGAGGGTGATTTTATCACCCTTGTGTCTTTAAATATGGGTCTTTAGTTGTAATATTGGAATAATTGGCTT
>VHZZ01000355.1:92060-107523 GCA_009801015.1 Silene noctiflora
CTTGGATAAGTTGTTGTACTTCCGGTTTGGCTTTTGGAACTTTGTAACCGTTAAAMACTTTATTAAATGTTTCATTATTGTCTTTTGCATATCATTGCCTCGGGAGACCGAGATGGTAGCATCTCCGTACTTAAGGTGGCCTTGGTAAGGCACTTTGGAGTGTGGGTGTGTTACAGATACATTTAGCTCTTGTGTTCAATGTCTCATGCTTGATCAACCAACTAATAAAGAAATGGTTAGGATAACACCATCTATCCCAAACATCCTTGTACCACTGGAAAGGAGGGGGGACACCTTTTAACCAGCAGTGCCAAGAACTTATAGAGTATCCTTAGGATTATGGATCCAATGATTATTGTGAAACCTTGCTCGTATAACGCCCCTGACCTTATAGATATTCCTCCAATTTCACTTAGAATCAGGAGGAGGATAATAGTCATTCCAGTCAGTACCTTTTAAATATACTTGGTTTATCCACTAGACCCATAATCTATCAACCTTAGTATAAATCTAATTTACCAGCTTACCCAAAGTAGCTATATTCCACACCCCTGCTTCTTTGATACCTAATCCACCCTCTTTCTAGCAACAACACACCTTATGCTAGGCTTCTAAGGAACCTATATGATATTCAGTCTTTCCATCCCATAAGTAGTTCCTACATACATGATACAACCTCGCTCTATCCTTTTAATAATTACCTTAGGAATAAGAAAAATTGAAACCCAGTAGTTATATAAGGTATTAAACACATAATGAATTGGGACCAATCTTCTTGCATAACTCGGCTTTCTAACCCCAATGCTCCTTATAATCTTTTTCACAATCTTTTCCACCAATATGTTGCAGTCAGTTCTTGTCAGTCTTCTAGCTTGGATAGAGAAACCAAGGTATTTAAAAGGTAATGTGCCCTCATGAAACCCAAAAATTTTGATGATTTCATGCCTTAATCCCTAATCCACCCCATTAAACACAATTTCTAATTTGGATGTATTCACTTTCAGGCCAAAGGTAGCTGAAAATGTAGAGAAAGCTCTGTGTAATAACATGATAGATCTCACATCTCCTTTTTGCAAAACATAGCAAATCATCAACAAACAACAAATGATTAAGCTTCAAACCTCCGCAGGAAGGGTGATACCTGAAATACCATTTCTGGGGAGCGAAGTCTAACACTCTAGTAAGATATTCGATACAAACAGTAAACGGGAGGGGAGGCACTGGTCCCCCTTGCCTAAGCCCCTTCTTTCCATAAAAGTAACCAAATTGAGCACTATTGAGTTTGAGAGAAAAAGATGTAGAGGTCAGACAGGCCATCATTTATCATCTTTTTCTAAATCTCTGTGGAAAGTCAAGAGCTACCAACATTTGGTCTATAAACTGACACTCAATAGAATTATAAGTCGTGTGTAAATCCAACTTAAACATACATCTGGGAGACACATTCCACTGTTATATGATCTCAGACAAATAAAAATATTTTCCAAGATGCTCCTCCCTTAAATAAAAGCCCCTTCGCTTCTACTCACTATGTCATGAAGGACTAAAGCTAACCTATTACACATGAGCTTTGAAATTGTCTTATAAAGTACACTAAAGCAATAAATAACATGATATTCGTATTTATTTGTGCATAATTATTGGACTAATATAGTATTTGTACAATTGAAAATTCAACAGATTGGATTTTAAAACATCAAAAAAACTAAGTTATTAGCATAAGATCATTGTTTTTCTTGATACTTGTAAATATTTTATAGTAGTAGTAGTAGTTAATTAACATACTTATGATCTATCGGACTGAATAAATGGAATTAAAAGGTCAGTCCAATTATAGAACCCCTGTATAAATGAGAATTAAGGGGACAGCTGGAGTTGGACTTAGGAAGATACATAGTTACTTCAGTTGCAAACAAACATGTGAGAGCTGGACATGTGGTAGACACTAACGACTATACGAGTCAATCTCGTTGGCATTTCCTAATGTTTAATGGTAGGTCTTTTTTAAAACGAATATGTCTGTTTTAATAATAAAATGGGTTAAATGATATTGTATTACATTTATTTAGATGTGATAAAGTTTCCGCTAATTTTAATGCATTTTGTTTTTGTTTTACGTGTAATATCTGACTCGTTTTAAGTTTAAGATGTTTTAAGATTAAGATGGATAATGTCTAATTTAAATGAGAATTTGTAAAAGTTCAACTTGAACTCAAAAGGTTGCATTGGTTTGTCAATCATTTTTATTTGCTAGATCATTAAAGTTGATTAGTTACTATACTTTATAGATTTGTGCATGTTTCTATTTAGAGAGACATGATGTATACAAAGAGATTTTCTCCTACTTTTAATTGGCCCTTTTCCAGTTATGCTGTTGTTGGACAACTCCTTTTCTTTATAATCTTATTATGTGTTATGTTTACAATACTAAATTGGATACCGTGACCCCAAATTTACCTTTAAATAAGTTTTTGTAGGGTTTTAGGTTAAATTTTATCATAAATATATTTAATTTTTTTAAAGCCAATATGAAAATTGTCATCTTCGATATGTAAAAACCTTGTTTTTTAAGTTGCTTATTTCTAAATACTAACTAATCTTTGTTAGAAATATCAGTCAAAGTCAATAGTGATAGACTAAGATAATCAACTTATTGCTACTCTGTATATATATATGAATGAGATTGAGAGAGGTAAAGCTTTACAAGTTACATGCTTACAACTCATATAATAAATAAAGTATATTAACAGTTATAGCAGTAATTTCATTGAAAATAATTATCTACCTCAAACAAAGAAACGTTATAGTTTTACTTTCATTGCTTAGAATTCATCATATGCATATCCTCATAAGTTGTTTATGGATATTTCTTTCTTTCATTTGGGCAACATTTTTTAAATTTTAGAAAATGGATCAAAAATAGTTTGACAAGTTAACAAGCGATTATAGTTAATTTAGAAGGGTCTCAAATTTAAACTCCTTTCTACTTCAACTTCATAAAATACAGAATATAGTAATTATTATATTCAGGTTTTTTTGGTGACAAGAGAACCCGCAATATGCATAATAATTAATAACCACAAAATATGTATATTAGGTAAGTCATTTTAGAGTGACAAGATCGAAGTTTAAAAACAAACTCTAAGCTTGTAATATACCGAGTATAAATAATCAACAAGTCTTACACTAATTGAGGAGGGTGCGACAATGTCGATCTACTCCAATCATGCAACATACTTTAAGATAGTGGCTAAATTAATGTAATAAACTAAACCGTATGTAATGGCAATGGCTAATGGCAATGCAACTACTATTGCGTTGGTATTTTCAAAGATTTCATTCAAATCCTAAGTTGTTAAGGTGTCGTGCAGCTCTGACGATTTGTGCTTGACAAACACTTTGCCTTAGATTTTCTACTTGTTTCCCAATGCACTTGGGCACATGCAGAGTCTTTAATTTCAGTTTCATTTGTTGTCAATAAAATAAGATTTGGTCTAACTATCACGTCTAAGGTAATATAAGTTTACGTACCCCTAGTTGAATTGAAATCTTCGTCACAAAATATAAATGGCTAAAGATAATTTTCTTTAAGTAAATAATTAAGCTAAGAAGTGGTTTTGTTTGGTAAAATTAACTGAAAAAATAGTTGAAATTTAAAAAGTGTCTGAAAAATGAAAAGATAGTTGAAAATTAAAACCTGATAACGTAATTGATTGTATAAAAAAATGTTTGGCAAATTAGCTGAAAATGTAGCTGGTTTTTGACGAAGTAGCGTAAAAGAATACAATAATTATTTAATACGGAGTATTATAGATTGTAGTGATAAAAAAAGAAGGTAAAATAAGATGAGATATCTTATTTCTCAAATACTACCCTAGATATTTAGAGTATTTTTAAAAAGTTTTTAGAAAATTTAGCGTATTAATGATATTTTTATAAAATGAAAAATACAACATAGAAGTCCTAAAAAAAAAAGCATGAAAGCACCACGTACAAAAATTTCGATATCTTAGATCCTGTTTTTTTTGGCTTCTTAATTTCAGCTCTTATTCAGCTGACTTCAATTCAGTTCAGCTCATCTTATTTCAGCCGCTCTAATTATATCAACAAATTTCAATTCAATTTAGTTCTACCCAACTGACTCCAATTTAATTTAGCTCAATTTAAATAAATTCAGGTTCATTTAATCAAGAAGAACAAGATCTTACCATATTAAAGATTTCAAACCTTTCACCTAACGGACTTTATACAATTCGTTTGCAGTTTTGGAGTGTAATTAACGAAGGAAGCTCCCGTAATCCCTCGCTTTCTCTTCCCGTATCATCCTCGATCTTTATTTTTAGTTTTTTTTTATTGAGATTCCTTCCAATGATTAATACTCACTAATGGCTAACCCATTAATTAATCATTGACTGATTTCTCTTTTTTCTTCCATTGATTGATTGTGCTTTCATCCTTAAATATGGCTGGGTTACTTTCGATTGTTTGACTTGAATATAATTATGCGGCTTTATAAAATAGATTGAACGTAATTATTTTGTAAGATCGCTGAATAATGCAAAACACCTATTCTTCTACATTATATACATTATTTATTGATAGCAATATATGTAGTTTATTTGGCTAAAATTTTAGCTACCTTACCCTTTTATAAATTTTTGACAAGTAACAATAAGCTAACGGAAATAAATTGATTAACGATATTTATTAATTTCCCCCAAATTCATATTCTAAATGAGGGGATGATATATAATGCAAGTCATATAATCAATCTCTTGTCTTGGATCAAGACAACTCTAGCAAGCCAGCCTCTTTAGAGGCTTAACCGCCTTTAATAACAATTTTTTTTTTTTTTTTTTTTGAAAAAGGTTTATTATCGTTGCAGTTCTCAAGGTTTTGAATAGCTATTAACTACCCAATTGTTGATAATTTTCAAATAATGATTCGTGTGGTCGCTTTACGGCACATCAAATAGAGAAGGAAATTGTACTCTCATGCTTTCCCAGCCAACAGCTAGTCCACTAAATAAATTATACATCGGAATTATTACCGCCAAGGATCTAATAGTCTATTTACGTCAAAAACTCACAAAACCGAAATCCGTAACAAATTTCTAAACCACCGATCATCAAATTAAGAAATGTCACTCATAATAAAATATTAGATCTGATAGATGCGTGTTCGTTTTCTCGATCTTTAACATCCAAAAACATATTAAGAAAAACCATTGTAAAACAAATAAGAATTTGTGAACAAATGAAATACTAAAAAGAAAACACAAATAGATAGTTGGCAATTGGCATGTGATGAAAATCTAGAATAGATATGAAATTCTCTCACCAAATATACCTTGGGAGAGACTTACGTTTAAAATTACCCTTGACTCCTTAAGTATATTTTATGTCACCATCGAAACAGTTATGGTGAAGAAAGATCGTCGTGACTGATGACTTAATGTGTGTGTCTTGACTCCTTAACTATAATTAACTTTCTCAAACTTCAATCATTTAGCTGCTCTAACATGTATTAGGTTAATTCGCCAGCTGCAGTACTACTATATCACCCAATGTCATGTCAAGAGCAGTTTCTAAATACATCCACATTGAAGGGACGGTTCTCTTTCTCTCTTTGATTTTTTCTAATTTTCTCATTTGGCCACATCATTTTCTCTTTTCTCTACCCAATTCTCAACTTCTTCATCCTCTTCCTCTCTTTTCCTCCCCATCAAAGAGGATCCTCCCTTCCTCACTTTTTTCACCTTTTAAGTAGTTCCCATCACTCATTTTCTCTCTTGTGTGGCACTTGGGCCAAGATAAGGACATCCTCCGTTTATAGAGGAGGTCTTCCTTTCATCTTCAAAGAGGATGTTGCCACATTGAAGATGACATCCTCTTAGCACTATCTCTTATCTAAGAGGATGGTCAATCCTCTTCAATGTGGCTATTCTTAACTGCTCTAACACGGTTTTCCTAACACGTGTCCTAAAGGAATACAATAAGCTAATTAGAAAAAACTTGCAATATTATTTCATTAATTATGATGAAAATGAGTTTGTTAATCAATATCTCATAATATAATCTTGTAATTTTTTTTAATTAGATTCATAACGTGTGTTCTTAGAGAATACATTAGAAAAACCATTTTTAATGTGATGACTGTTAAAGCGCAACCAAAACATGAATTTTGTTATAAATTTAAACTCTTTGTCAATATTTTTAGAGTCGGTCACTTTTACATTATACAAGTATTATTTAAGGGTGTTGATTTTCACAGTACGATTTTTACTTAATACAGTACATCTTTTCCAATAGTGCCCCTCCCATTTCCCTTCCCCTCAAAGTCTCTCTCTCTCTGTACTACACAAAAAAGGAGGGGAAAAAAATACAGTTCAAAACATCTCCCTCGCTGACAACCATCATGCTCGACCACTTGCACCCTGTCGGCTTCCATTCCGTCGACCGCCGTCGTATCATCGGCCGACTACCAACAGTGACCCCCAATTTCACTAAATGTATCAGGTGTTGATGTCTGATTGTTGGTTTTATTTATCTATACGTTACTCCCTGCTCCGATTCCGACATACCTGCGCTGCCTTTTCACCCACCCATCTGACAACCATCCCCTCCATCTACGCCAACCCTAACTCCCACAAACCACCAAACTACACCTTAATGATACAAAACCCTAAATAAAAAAATGTAATACAAAAAAGTTGGAATACAATATACTAGTTCATGTATAATTTCTAATTAACGAACAAAAAACGTGTTTTATAATCGAATTATAATAAATAACTCAAGAAATATGATCGATTTTGGAGGTTGTATAATTGGAATTTGAGAAATTTTATTGATTAAATGTTTGTAGTATAAGGGTAAACAAATGGAATTTTTTGTTAAAAATGTACTGAATTGAGTAAAATATGTAACGAAAATAAATTACGTTATTTAATTGTAGGCATTATTCGTGTTGTTCGTGTGATCGAATTTTCCTAAGAATTAAATAGTTACTCATAAATAGTGAAAGTATAGTCATGACTCATGAGGCATGCCCCTTCCTGACCCTAGCCTAACAAATGCCATCTTAATTGTGTGATTGTGGGATTTGTGTCTACTCGTATTTGTCTTATACTTCACCCATTTAAGTCTCTAGTCCCATAACTCCCATTTAACATTTTCCATTACTGAAAGGTCCATATAAAGCTAATTGATAAAAAGAGTGAAACTTCTTTTCCTTGTAAATTTTTTTCCTAATAATCATAATATTTGTAAGTTTTGATATTTTGATCTAATTCCTTTTGTCATAAGTTGGTAAATAGTGTTTCTTTAATCTCTAACATAATTCTAACATGAATACGTGCAAGAAATTCATTCCAAGAAAGAAACAATAAACTTTTATAACGACAAGACTCCGATTTACTTGTAGAACAAGCGTCCAAGGCAAATACTTCGCCTATAATACAACTGTTGAGCTATTTTTTTAAATAAATATGAGTAATTTATTAATTAGCTATCAGCCTGTCATAAGATCCTACAAAAATCGATGTGTTGATTAACCCTAGCTAGAGATTTGTCCAACCTTTCTTTTGGACTTAATTTTAGCTCATTTTTCTTCAATTTAACTTTATAAAACCCAGTTTAGTTTAGTTCAGCTCATCTCTTCACAAATTTACTCTTATTTCAGTTCAATTCAGCTCCGTTCAATTCAGTTCAGTTCAGCTTCATTAAATTCAGTTAGGTTTAGTTCAGTTCAGTTCAACTCTTGCCGGCCGAGAAGAATTAGATTGGCCTAAGTTAATTACATTAGGGAAATACTCTAAATAAATATGTATATATAGTTTTAAATCTTGGTTTGACAATAATACGTCATTCTACATGTTTGAATCTCGCTTTCCTCCAAGCTAACCTAATCCTTTATTTAAAAAGAAAAAGTTACAAGTCCTGAAATAATGGGATCACAATAATAAATACAGACACCAAAAAAGATTGAGACAGACAGCCAAATAATAATAAGAAAAAGCAAGGAACACGAACAATCAAACTTATACAGAATCTTACGTATATCATCCATGAAATTATTTTAACATTATAATTTATACGTTAAGATCATCTAAATCAGATCCAGCAGTGCATGCAACTACAGACAACCTTATATAAACCCCATACACATACACTATATAATAAAATTACACTATTATTATTATTATTATTATTATTATTATTATTATTATTATTAACCTTCTTTGTTTAAATTCATAAATATTACAAAGGAGATCAATTCAATAATTTGTCAAGATCAATTCAAAGAAATGGGTAGTAGTTATTTTGGGATACCAAGTATGAGAAGTGAGAAATCGTCATCGTCGTCGTCGAGGAAGAACAAGAAGAGTAGCTTAGATAAGCCTAAGCAACCACAAAGAGGGCTTGGTGTTGCTCAGTTGGAGCAAATTAGGTTGAGATCTCAAATGGCTTGTGGCTTCAATAATCAGGTTGGAATTTTTTTTGTGTGATATATATAAATGATCCTATAATATTTGATCTTATTATTGTATTTTAAGATATAGTTTTAGTGAATTATTTAAATCATACCTCCTCCTTTGTCGTTTAATTATATTTTTTCAACACACATTTTTTTCTAATGTTTTTTTTTTCTTTTTGTTTTTGTTTTTGTTTTTTATAACTTATACTTATATTTTAGTGTTATAATAAGATATATTAAGATTTTTTATATTTTATGGTCAAACTTTTGAAATTTGAGAAATATTCAAATCATGGAAAGATATGACATATGGGTGGGATAGAAGGGATAGCAAAAAAATTCTTGTTTATAACCGCTGTAAATGTGAATAATTTACAACAATAAGAGGGTAAAATCATCTAAATCTGCAATTTTTTTTGGGGGTGATATTGAGATAGCATAATTACTATGTTTGTGCATTTTAGGTTTTAGATTTTTAATGGATTGTTAATGTGTTATGTATGCAGGAAGACATTATGAGTGTGCAAGGAGTTGCACCATATGGAGCAATGCCACAATCATCTACATCTTATCCTAATTATTCACAATCTTCGCCATCAACTTCTTCTACTTATGGCCATCATCCTAATTTCATGGTATTTACCTTAAAAAATCTCAAGAAATTTGCTCCATACAAGTAACTTGGAATTATTCATACTAGATTATCATAATTTACAAATTATAAAGTAAGACAGATTCATCGTGAGACGACTCTTTTGTATAGAAAAAAGATCATAATAAATAAGTGGTTTTTTAAAAAAAAAAAAAAGACCGTCTTACTCAATAACTACTAATCATAATTAACTTGTTTTTAGTTCATGGCTTCATGCTATTCTCAAAGTCAAGGATTAAAACCCTTATGTAGTTCTTTTTGGAAAGTTGGAACATTGATCTATCAAGTGGGCTTTCTTTTTGCATGTATCTTATGCCTTTGTCAATTTTGCTAGAAATCTTATTGGTTTACTAACTCTTAAGTCAATGTTTACAGAAATCAAAGTCTGGGACAAACAGACAAATCAAAACTAATCTTGATCTCTAGTATTTCAACAATATCAACATAAAAAATTGTTCCTATTAACAAAAAAAGTAGTTTCTGTTAATACGCGCGTCTTGTATAAATCAGTTTCACATATTAAACCAACCATATCGTAACATATCCTAATTTAATACTAGTAATTGGATTAACAAATTAATTTCATATGTTAAACCGTTTCTCCTAAAATTTATCATTATCAAAAGATGGTTTAATGCCTAGTTATTATTATTGAATCTCTTGTATATTCTTATGTTTTGCTAATAGATGACTTTTGGAGAAGAAAACATGAGGTACCAAGATTCTCAGCCAAGTTCTATCCTCGGGTATGTTATCATGTACATTAAAATCAAGATGTTATATGTATGTAACACATAATTAGTATAAGAAATCGAACATTGCTATTCATTTCAATAACAATAATTTTACTAGGTGTAAAGGCAGTTATAATGTTGACTAGATTTAAACTCAGCATGTCCCTGTTAATTACTAGAACAACGCCAAAGAAAGACTCCTATAATCGATATTAGTTACTCGGTAGTTCGGTATAGGTATAATTTAGATGTGAAGACACTATCACATTATCAGTCCACAGTGATATACTCCGTAGCACAGGACATGATGCACAATGCACAAAAATGTGATGTGTGATCCTAAGCTAATATACACACACATAATTACTTGAACGTAATTTGTTTAAGATGGAACCCTAATAGTTCCGATGTATATGACAGCTCAACATATATACAATCAGGCATGCCTACACAGCAGCTACCTTCTTATTTTGAGGTAAATCCATCTCTTTCTTTCACTTCTATTACTCTTCCAACAAAATTGATCCGACTATTGCTAGGAAACTAGGTTGTATTTCGTATTAATTAGTTCATGTTTACTTAATTGAGGTTCGTTGAATAAAAAGTTTAATTGAACTTATTGAAAATGTCTTTAAAAATTGGAATAAAATAAAACAATGACTTAATGAAGTCTAGTCAAGTTCAAATTGATGATCTAAAATGAATTTGATTCTAGTATTCTACCATGATCATACAAGTTTTTAATTTTTATGGTGCGTAGAAGTTAATTTACTCTTGTCTCTATTTTACTATTATGCAAAATATATTAGCTTACATTTTCCTTTGGGTAAACATATAGGATCACAGACATCATAGCATTGATTTCATGCACTCAAGCAGCCATATTTCAGAATCAAGTGATCATGAAGAAGTAGATTTGGAACTCAGGCTATCAATCTAGTTAACAATAAGATGCATCCATGTGTAATTGTCATCTATGGAGAACGGGTAACATATACAAGTGATTACAAGGGAATACTGTAACCACCCAATGTCATGTAAAGATGAGATATCGCTTATTTGAGACGAGGAAGTTAGGGAAGACCCGATTCGATAAAATGGTCTCTCGATAACTTAATAATTGCTAATGGTGTAAAAATAAGCTCATTGCTTAGGCCTCTTTAAACAGTCGATGATGTATGGAAGTTCATATATGTGATGAGCCAATTCATACAAGTTTCTAATTATTAGTCTATGCTAACATGTACTATAATTTTTGTGCATTTCTGTATGGAAAATGACACCTTTGTAACTTCGTTATTCTTAGTACCCTTTTTTTCGGACTAAATCTCGATTCAGTTTACTTTATATAAGCTCATTTCAGTACAATGTAAAGTATTATTGTTAATATCATATCCAACCAAATACAATAACTTTGACATATCCACTTTGCATGACTAATAGCATTATATTAGGTTCGCAAATGGGCTAGCCCATCAAGGAGGAGAGAATGTCCACTTTATAAGTTAAAAGAGGTTTCATCCCAAAACCAATAGGGTGGATCTATTTATTCAATGTGGGAGACCAACATGTGATTCTTTACACGCCCCCTCACATGTAAGGTCTCCTTTTTTATCTATTGGACAGAAACACCATTCTTTTCGAACTTGTTTCATTTGGCGGGGACATCGTCGCTTTTCGGACTCGCCAATAGTGCCCAATTTCACCTTTCGTCGGACAAGAGCGACGACTAAACCTAAGAAGCAAACAACACGGTCTCTCGCTCTTCCGCTAAAGTCGAATACTGAGTTACGGCCTATACAACACGTGAGCTCAAATAGCTCAAAAGATTACTCACCTTCCTCAGTATACGTCATAATCAACCTATATCTGTGATAGTCAATCTGCACTATACATTGCACGGAATTCGGTGTTTCAAGAACGCACAAAATATATTGAAGTTGACTGTCACTTTATAAGGGACGAAAGACAAAAAGATACAATCGCTACAAGCTACTTGGAGCGAGTCTTGGCCATGCTAGGTGCATTTTGGGAAGATTCACGGATCATGGGGAAGAAGAAATGGGATTTGGTTGCGACTTGTATGATGAAATATGCTCTAGTGAAGGTTTTAAGAGAGATCATGCAACCCCTATGCCACAACTCCTACCTCTTGGGGTCGTATCACTTGGTTTTAATTGAAGAATTATGCTCAAATGGAGTTATTCATGACCTCTATCGGGGTTGATGACTCCGGTCTCATGGGGTCACGTTCTATGCAATTGTAAGAAAATAAAGAAGTGGCCAGGGGTTGAAGAGCACCGGGGTGGCTGACCCCGGATACGTCGGGGTGGCTGTTCTCCAGGCCAAAGTTTCATCTCCCTCCGCTTTATTCTATTTAAACTCTTGTATTTCGTCATTTCTAATCATGCTTTTACATACACTTCTTAGTTTACATAACCCTAGTTTTCTATAATCTAATTTGCTTTTGTTATGAATATTTCCTTCAAGTAATTCAAGTTTATTTCTGATTTCATTTCGCGCTTATTATCCAAGTCCGTGTTCTTGTTTTTGTTGGTAATTCATATTCTCTAGTTTTATTTTGTCATTCCCATTTTAATTTACACATTGTTATTATATTTATGCTAGTAGGATTAATCGTTGTTAGTTTATTTATCGTAATGAGTGAGTAGTCTTTTAATCTACGGTTTAGGGAATACATGTTTGATTAGTAATTTGTATTTGTTGAATTGGGTCTTATTATTATCAATTTGTTGTCTCGATCACATTCTTGTATTGAATTGTTAATCTTTGATTCTTGATCACAATCATTGGTTAGTTTGTTAATTCATTTCCTATGATCAAAAGTCGGGAATAGAATTATGCTAAGCAAGTTTTAGTAGTCCGACCTAGTAAGTGCGAGAGCCCGCTAGTAATCGTTCTAAGGTTAGTAATCAAACCGATAGGTATTTGCATGCTAATAAACCTAGACAACAATTGATTGTATGCTTCCATAATTCGACATCGTTAATTGCTAATTTACATGTGCAACACAAACTCCTTAGATCTGTTATTATCATTGTTATACATCTTAATTTGTTATCGTTTTAAATCACCAAACTAATTAAAAAATCTAACCGATTTTGATGGAATTCTAACCATAGCTCGTCAATTTCATCTACCGTCTCCCTAAGATCGACCCTGTAGCACCCGCGATTTTCCGTTTATAGTCTTAAATTATTTTAATATTTTAATTAAGGCTAATTATATTTTAAAACTTATTTCAGTAAAAATATAATTTTAGAGGTATAATATTTATAAATATGATAATAATGTCCGTCTTAAGTGTATAGTAGTCTTGAGACGTATTTTTACCAAAAATCGACTAAAAATGAGGTGTTTTGGGCCTGAGCATGTTATTGGGCCTATTTACTACCATTTCCTCTACACAAACCCTCATTCCATCTTCATCTTCCTCCTTTCAATTTCTCAAATTTCTCTCCAAAGAAACCACCATTGAAACAATCCTCTTTGAAGGTCTAAAACCTTCATATCTCACTCAATTCTCAACCAAATCCGTTCATTTTTGCGCCATTCTTCCCCTTTTCTCATTCTCCGTCTTTCCAAGTTATAAAGTCTTGTTCTTTCTCGAATTTTCTAAAATTTCGTCTTTCTAGGGTTTGCCAAAATTGACCCTTTTGATTGTATTAATATATAGGAAGCAATTTGGACAACCCGGAAGAAGATTTGTTCGAGATTGACGATACTTTGGACGAGTGAAGTGCTAAGAAGGTAACAGTGATAGGTTACTCGACATTTATATCAAATTATGTGTTTTTAATGTGAAAGATTTAATCTTTATGTGTCTAAAGTTGATAACTTTACATGTTGTGATGTTTCTTAGTTGGTTCAATGAATGGTGCCATGTATGTTTGTTAAACATTTTTTGCATGAAATCACATGCCTTTTTTCATGAATAGAATGGTTCATGCTTGAAAATCGTATTTGGTTATGTCCTGAGGTTGTTGGCTTGGAATTGTTTGATTCTAGAACAATTGGGTAAAGTTGGTTGCTGTAACATGTAAAGTATTGAATTCCGTCTCAATTATATGCCCCATCTCGAGTATACATGTGAAGTTTCTTGTTGATTTCGTGTTCACAATGATTTGTATGAGGTCTGTGCAGAATTTTCATGTACAGGGGTACCCAGCCGGTAGGCCGGTTGGGAGGTCCCTGTAAGTTGTTGCCAATTTTTGTGGAAATATGGTTTAAGTGTTGTCCCAGCCGGTGGGCCGGCAGCCGGTCCCCTAGCCGGCTAGGAAGTCCCTATAACATTTTATGAAAATTGTGGTTTGGGTGTTCTCCCAGCCGGAGGGCCGGCTGCCAATGTCTGGCCGGCTGAGAGGTTCCTGTTGTTGTTTTCAGATTTTTCATTTGTAGGTTGTGTCTCAGCCGGTGGGCCGGCCGTCGGTGACCCACCCGGCTGGGAGCTCTCTGATTGTATTTTCTCCCTTTTTCTCATATGCTTAATTAGTGGAAATTTTATGGTTCGAATATGTTTTATTCACATGAAATAATGTAGCGTAGTCATGTATGACCTATACGTTGTTCATTTCGCATTTAATATCGGGTTCAAGTAGGAGTATTACTTGATATGAATTGCAATTGTGAGTTCTCGTGTTGCTAATTCATGCGTATCTTGCCTTTACGCCCCACTTGAGTTGTTTGCCAAGTGTGGGTTCACTCTTATCATTTTCGCCTCCCTCGGAACATTTACCGATTGTGGGGGTACTCAACTTCCGTTTGTTGATCGAGTCTTGGATGCACAACGTTTATCGCATGTCGAATAGGGATCGTTTATCCAGAGAGTCTGGCCAGGTTTAGACTAGGACCGTATTATTATTGTAGTCCTATTAAGAGGAATTTGAGTCTAGAGTAGTAAGGATATGATATGTGACTTGAATGTTTGCACATGATAATTCTCATTGATTCCGTTCTCTAGCTTTGCTTGTTGTTTGTTGGTTTGAATGGCTATCGTTTCTATCTCATTTATTATGTATGATCTCATGTTCTTCAAGTTGTTTATGTCACGTTTAATATACTTGCTTATTTGAGTTTCTATTTATGTTCATTTTGACTAATTGTGGCTGGGAAAACCTTGAATTACTCTCTACTGACTGTGGCGTTCATGTTTACATGAATGACAGGTACCAGTTGGTGCATTTATGGGGTGAAGACATGTGTGAGCTAACGAGTACCTTGACCGTTAGATTTTGCTTATTTTTCCGCTTAGACTCACCTTTTTAAACATGTTATTCGTGAGATATTGTGACACCCCGCTATTTAAGACACGAATAAATTAACATTAAAGAGTAACTACGATGCGGAAAAGCGAGATTTTTAAAACATTTTTAGTCCAAAAGAGAAGCGTCATTAAAACTGAAACATAAAACAAACAATAGATAAGTTATACAATCCAAAAGTATAAGTAGCGGTGGGGAAAAGATATCCCACGAATAACAAGTTAAATAAAACATAAATAAGGTAAGTCCGCTAAGCAAAACTATGGCCTAGGATAATGATCACTCGCTAGCCACACAGTCTTCCCCAGCTAAACACC
>VHZZ01000356.1:127682-138765 GCA_009801015.1 Silene noctiflora
GGACTAGGATGTCCGGGTTCACCATCATAGCTAGGAAAGGGGTAATAGACATGGAATAAGGGTTATCTCAAGTGAAACAAGGATAAGACTCAACCCCTCGATGTGAATCCTAAACAAGGCCAAGCATTAATCGACATACTCATTCAATTAGACTCGACATACTAGTTGTTAAGCATGTCCTAGATACTAGTCAAGCTACTCACCCAAAAAGTTGACAAATTGCTAGACAAAATACTAAACTTACTCATTCAAGCATAATGGGAGGGTATTGCGGCTGACTAGAGAACCTCTCACATTGTTGATATGTCCAAGCTGGGGGTTGTTGGAATGGTGGTGGTGGCGCATTGTAGCCCATGGTCGACTCGGCAGCGGTTTGGCGGTCCCTCCCATAAGTGATTGGAGGGTCAATTGGTGGGGGTGTCCTACGCCTCAATATCGAGGTGGTAGTGGTCTTGGTCTTGCTTGACATTCATTTATTTTGTATTAGGGAGTGGGAGTTAATTCCTACCTTGAATTTTCCAACAGTGTAGGTTATCGAGCGGGTTCTTCTTAATCCAATTGAGGGCTTGGGAGAAGTAGTCCTTCCTAAGGTAAGTCTCCCCGGGCATATGTCCTAGCCTAGACAAATCAAGGTTCCTATCGAGACACTTACCTATGCGGGTGATGAGGGCACCCACATGAAGACCCACTTTTTGACCCGGGGCGTTGGAAAGTTTGTTTAGGTAGAGAGCTATTTGATGCCCAATGTTGATTTTGAAGGCGGTTGGTTTGGTGAACAAAAAGGAGCCAAGGATCTCATATTCGTCGGTACGGAAGGTCCAAGGCTCAGCTTGCAGAAAGACGGTCCGCCCCATAAACAGGTGCCAAATCCTAATTGGGGAATTATGACATGAATTTGCCCCCTTCTTCACTCCGGGTTGGTCATAAAGGCCCGAAATGGCCTTCCACACACGAGAATAATGAAATCCCTCCGGCACCTTATGGGTAGGTGCATCCTCCAACCTAAAAATAGAACACAATTTGGACAATCGGATGGTGTAGTCCTTATTCATAAGACGGAAGCTCAAAAATGCAACCATCCCCGATTGCCTATGCTTGTAAATTCTCAAGGAGTTCAAAAACTCCCATGTAAGACGGGGGTAGGTACGTTCTTTGAAGCTATACATACCCTTCATCGCGACCCCTTTAAACACGGGCTCGGTCTCCTTATCTAAACCAAGGTTTCTCATGGAATGACGACAAATAAATCTAGTCGAGGTGAGGAGACATTGCTTGAAGAGCAAGAATTTACCTTTTTGTGACACGGTGACGAACTCTAGGTCCGGGAAGTCGGGATCCGGACCCATGTCAGAGCTAGCCATCGCCACCATTTCGGCTTGGACCCTTGCAAGGTCACCCCTTGTACTCTTAGAAGCCATTGTTGAAGGATTGAAGAAGGTTGGTGGTGAGGGTGAGGGAGTTTGTGAAGGATTAGTGATGATTTGAGGGAGTTTGGGTGTAATTTGGGAGAGAAAAAGATGTTAGAGAGAAGTAGATTTGAAGAAATTACGAAGGAATTCTGATGATTTGATGGGATTTAATCTCGTGTAAGGGTCTCTCAGCCGGTCTCGGATAGGCCACCGATCGACCGGCTGGAAGCCGTTTCCCTTTTTACTCATTTTTTCGATTTTTCAGTTAAATTTAAAAGTGCACAGTGTCGGTGGGGGCACTGGCTGCCTGTCCACTGGCACGAAGATCTTCCTTCTCCCTTTTACTTCATTTTTGCATCATGTGGGTGTCCCCAACTGGTGAGTCGGCTGCTGGCATACCGGCAGGGGGACTTTCCTCTCTCCCTTTTCCTTCGTTTTTTCAATGAATGGTGTCCCCAGCCGGTGAGCTGGCTGCCGGCCTACCGACAGGGGACCCTTCTCCTTCCGATTAGTGCTTGCTTACTTCATTGGATGTTCCAAGTTGGCTGGCTGGCTGTCGGATCGCACTCCTTCACTTTCTTTTGAAATTTTTTTCTGAAATTGAATTTGTCTCGGTGCCGGTGGAGGAACCGGCTGCCGGTCCACCGGCACGGAGCCCCTTTTCACTTTTTTTCTACAAAAATTTTCAACTTCTTTGGACATGCCTCCATGCTGGTTGGGCACCGGCTGCCGGCTGGCCGACTGGGAGCCTCATTGCGTGATTCTCTCATGTGTTCTTCAATGTTCAAATTTCAAAACTCGACCTCTTCACTTAGCACGCTTTTTCATGTTTTCCACATTCAAACCGACTCAGCATGTCGGGAATCGGGCCAAGTGAAGGTGTTGCTCTTGTTCCACATGCTACCGAGCCACTTTGGTGTTACATCCTGTCACCAAATCCAATTTTTCACAAGTTGTAAAGAATCAAAATGTACCCTTTATCTATCTAAATGCAAGTGCTATGTACAAATTGGTGGCTATTTAGGAACTCCACCAAACCCATCACTTGATTAATTTTCAATCAAATTTCTCATTGGGAAGTGGATCCCCGAGGTAGAGCACTTCGATGGTACCGCTTTCATCTCCATGGTAGTATCGTTTCACTCTTTGACCATTAACTTTGAAGCTTCCACTCTCCTCGGTCCAAAGATTAAATGCGCCATAGGGTGAAATATCCATTACTTTGAAAGGTCCCGACCATCGAGAGCAGAGCTTGCCCAGGAACACTTTCACCTTTGAATTGAATATGAGCACCAAGTCTCCCACATTGATCTTCTTGTCAAGAATTTTAGCATCATGCCATTTCTTTGTTTGATTTTTATAGATCCTCGAGCTTTCATCGGCATCTATCCTCAATTCTTCTTGCTCACTCACTTGGAGAAACCTTTTCTCACCGGCTATGTCAATGCCGAAGTTCATTTCCTTCAAAGCCCACCATGCCCTGTGCTCTAACTCGAGGGGTAAATGACAAGCTTTTCCGTATACTAGCTTGTATGGCGTGATGCCAATGTCGTGTTTTGTATGTTGTGGAAAGGTTTTCTAGTAGATTATCAATTGTGTCGTTTGTTTGTTCTTGAGTGGTGGTTTCAAGGTGGGGTTGGGTGGATATGGTTGCTTGAGCGGAGTCTCGAACCCTTGCTATTTTCCTAGTCCTTAAAGCTCGGAGAAGCCTTTCGGGGTCGGAGTTGAAAATCAAATCATTGTTTTCCCTCCCAGGCATGCAACTCAATGAATCGTTAAACTCCTAGTGCTTTTTAGGCACTAGGGATAAGTAATTACACAAACACTTGACAAGAAAACAAGTCACTACTTAAACAAGCAAACAACAACGCTATGACTAAAGATAAGACTCTAATTAATTAAGTATAACTAATGCAATCCCTGGAAACGGCGCCATTTTGATGTCGAGTTTGTCGTACTACGCAATATGCAAAAGAATTTGTAAAGCTCAACAACTATATAGCTAGTGAGCGAGGTCGATCACGGAGATAAAGTGGGTGTATACTCAGTTCTTGATTGTGTTATGTTAGTAGAGAAGGTGGTGCACAGAATAAGAGCCATAGGAGCTAGGAAGTTGTCTTATGGTGGCATATTGGTCTTGGTGCAGTCTGTTTTGAGCAATCATCATAATTATTGGACAAGAATCTTTATTTTGCCTAAAAAGATCATACAACATATTGATGATATTTGAAGGATTTTTTTGTGGCAGGGTGGTGTGTATTATGAGAAATCACCACCAGTGGCTTGGGCTAAGGTCTGTAAACCTAAAAAGATGGGAGGTCTGGGTTTGCTTCATTCTGAGTTGTGAAACAATGTAGCCCTGGGGAAGTACGTATGGTGGTTGGCAAGAAAGAAAGACCATTTATGGGTGAATGGTGTGAATGCAGTGTATATCAAAGGCCATGATTGATGGTCTTATGTACCTAATGCCAGTGTCAGTTGGGCCTGGAGAAGACTTTGTTGGTTTAGGAATAGACTGAGGATGAGGGTTGAGTCCAATGGATAGACAAGAAAAGGGTACTCTATTAAGGAAGGGTACATGTGGTTAATGCCTGATCTTACTAAGGTGCCATAACATGCTTGAGTTTGGTCTAGATTTTGTATAAGCAAGCATTATTTTATATCTTGGTTATTTGTAGAAAACAGGTTGCTCACTAGGGACAGATTAATTAGGAGGGGTGTGTGTGTTGAAGGAAGTTGTCTTCTATGTGAGAATGCAGAGGAAACGCACGAGCGTTTATTTTTTAAATGCTGTTATAGTCAAAATTGTGTGAAGCTTCTTGCAGATTGTGCTGTAGTTGCACTTCCCTGGTGTAATACAATAGAATGGTGGACTACTTGCAGAAATCCATTGTTGAAAAAGAAGATTATTGGTGCTAGTATTTGTAAGCTCTATTATTTTATTTGGAAAGCAAGGAATGTCTGTCTACTTGAAAAGAAACTGACGCTGCCTGCTCATATTGTGAAGTTAATTAAAAAGATACTTTGTACTATAATTGATCATAATGTAAACAAGCAATTGAAAGATAAGCATTCTCATATGATTAGGGGTTTCATGTCCTAATTGGATTTGAAGGCTGTATTATGTATGGTGGATAGTTCTATTAATACTACTTACATTATTACCAAAAAAACGAAATACAAGTAAACTAGTTGAAAGTGGTAACAAAGGTTTGTAAACAAATGATAAAGGGTAAGGCCTTTGGGTTCACCCAAGTAAGGTGGACTAGAACAAAAGGACAAGTTATGGGTAACATATTGGTTTAGGATTAAAGACTAATCTGTTAGGTCTCCTAAAGCTAAGCACAAAATCATCATTTAATGCCTAATACAACATAAACATGACATAAAAGTACTCCTCTAAGTTCTAACTCAAAATATGTACCAAACTATCAACAAAAGTCTTACATTCTCATACAATCATTTCATCAAACACTTCACATGCATGAGTATGTAAACCAAGAAATTACCCAAAACGTATATGTTAACTACCCCATATTCATAGTTCAATCCATACCCAAGATCCCCCTAGGCCCTACAAGAGACTACTCACTCATGCTTGTAAGACAAATGTAAACAAATGATGAAACAAACACAAATAAAGCAATAGACATTATACTAATTCAAATAACAAGTAGAATTAACATTGAAATATAAACAATTCAAAACAAAACTAAATAAGAAAGGAATTATACCAAACAATAAGGAAAGCTTCAAACTTTGGATTAATAATGGAAGAGATTCTTCAATATCTTCATTTACGATCCAACTACTAGTTGTAAACAACCCAACTAAAGTAGATCTAAACTAATTTGAAGAGTTATTAAGGCTTAATTAAGGAAAGATTAAAGTTTGATTAAGGAAATGTTGAATGCTTAAACTAGGGTTTTCTCTATCTAGGGTGTTATGTACAAACAATATTATGAGAGTCTATTTATAGTCTTTGCTAAATTAGGCTTAAAATGAAGGAGATAAGGAGTTGAGTTGTAGACGGGTTCCCGGTCGGTTAGCTGGCTGGTGGCCCGGCTACCGGCGCCGAGCCAATTTTCTTCTTTTCTTCTTTTCTTTCATTCTACCTTGAAAATTTGACTAATTGTTGAGGTTGTGTCTCCTTGTCGGCTGGCCGATTGCCGGCCTACCGGCATAGGACAAGTCTTTCTTCACTTTTCATCTCTTGGGCTGCTCCTAGCCGGGTGCGCGTCCGCCGGTGGTCCCGCCGACGCCAAGCTATTTATTCATTTGCTGAACTTTTCCTTCAGAAATTGGCTAAGTGTTGGGGGATGGCTTCCTAGCCGGCTGGCCGACTGTCGTCCTACCGGCTGAGAAGCTTTTTTCAGCAAATCCTCCTCGTTTCTCTTCTCATGTATACGAGATCGACTCTTGAGCTTGCTCCTCATTCTGTCTTGCCTTGTCTGGCACCAATTCCCTACAAAAGGTCACGGGAATTCATAGCATAGGAGTGAAGTTGAATAAGGGGCAAAATGCATGTATATGGAGGTCAAAACCGTGTCAAATATGGTCAAAATGCACAAGAATAGAAGGGGAAATGGTATAATTTAAGCACTTATCACTACTCCATTAACGACCATCACGAATCACATTCCAATGGTAACAATAATGAGTCCAAAACATGCATACGTTTAAAAGCCAAAGAGCAGGACTATTGTCCTTTACACCAATACATCTTAACTAATTTCGAAACGCGTTACATACGTAATTCTACTCGTACAACTTCCATAATTCATCACACACCGCATGAAATATCATATCATGTAAAAGCCTATAAACCACCACATCACACATGTAATCATATATCATTTCCCATATCGCTCACCCATAATTGTAACCACCCACATGGTGACCAACGAGACAATAAAAACTAGTTTTGACACGAGGGCGCCTACTCATCCAAATCAGATCTTCCATTGTGCTCATGTCGGGTTCGTTTTATTAGACACTCCTAGATTCATTTTGGTTCATTGGTTCAGGTTCCAAAATCATCGCTTTTATACCACTTTGTAACAACCCCTTCTCACTCGGCCAAGGTAATCGGGAGATGTCACCATCTCGGTTTCCCGAGGCAGTAAAATCGGAATTATGAATAAGAAAAACTTTATATTAATAAAAACTTTAGTGAATTACATAATTAATAAATGAATGACAAAGTAAGCTATACATTTAAAATCCTGCTATATCATTTACCAAAAATACAACCCGGCTCCAAGTCCATAACTCGTCTCATCTCCCGCGTGATACCAAAACCAAACCTGTAACAAACTACTCCTTATATGATCGGAAATATCATATGGATCAACATAGGCCACCCTAGAAATTGGTGACAAATACACATAGCCATACACTGTCAGTTTCGTTAATATAAACAATCCAAAAAGACAATAGGCATGAATAAGAAATGCAATATGAAAGTAGAATAACAAGTCTCCAATCAATACTACTCCGGAACCAACACACTGGTGCCAAGAACACGTCCACGACACCCACAACCCGATGACGACACCGCAACACCTCCTACAAAAAAAGTAGGATCGTAGTTCCAAAAATGGTACTCGGGACACGCCCATGGTACCGAGCCCGGGCGCTAACCGGACCCCTGCCAGACGACGTGCCTCAACCACACGTCTCCCTCCATGACTCAAGTCATTAATGTGCATATCCCTCGAGTAACCACCAACATGTATAACAAACACACGAATGCAATATGAAATATAAAATACCGACTATATGACTTCTCCTGAGACTCACTTCTCAAACATGCCATGAACACAACAATTGCTCAATTATTCCGACTCTCGAGTCGTCACAAACCAACATCATGTTATAATGCATTTTCGACACAATGCGACTCATTACCATTCTCAATTTCCATAGTGAATGCAATATTACTTCTACCATGGGACTTAAGTGACAATATGCATATAAACACACATTTACATTATCAAAACCGAGTAGGATTAACCTAGCTTTTAGAAATCTCCATAAGTTACTCGAATCCAACTTGATTCCTTCTCATGAAACCATCTCATCCTATAAAAATCACATAACAACTATCACAATACATCCTACTCTGTTATACAACACAACACCTTTTTATTACCCATTAATTACCCATATTACCCATACTAATTACTAATTAACCACCAATAACAAAACCCTCAAAATTTAGGGTTTATAAGAACTAGAAAAGGGTAGATCTTAACTTACTAGGTGACTAATCCTCTAATCCTCTAATCCAGCTTGAATCCCATAAGAAGGTGTTGTTGAGGGTATTAGAGAAAAGGAAGAGGATTTAGAGTGATAGGGAAGAAGGATAAAATAATTTAGGATAAGATCCCGAAATAAGCTTTATCGGGTACTATTCATCCGCACTCGGTCGAGTGCCGAGTCCACTCGGCCCAGTGCCACTCACTCGGTCGAGTACCACCGTACTCGGCCGAGTGCCAACCACTCGATCAGCTAGACGCTCTACTCGGTCCACTTCAGACTCACTAGATCTAGTCTAGATTCTACTTGGTCTAATGTATTGTTATACTTTACCCGAGTACTCTATCATCAAGTCCGATGGTCCTCTCACGCATCTTGAGGTTCTTGTACGAGTCTCATCATATCCGGGTATTACAAAGTATGACTTACACTAGACCGATTGGAGGTGGTAGTGGACCGATTGGAGGTGGTAGTGGACCGAGTGGAGGTGGTAGTGGATCGAGTAGGTGTCACTCGGCCGAGTACATGTAATACTCGACCGAGTGAGTGACACTCTGCCGAGTGGTATGACACTCGACTGAGTGCACTGTACCAGACCGCGTTATAAACACACCGTGACTCCTAATTCACCTAACCCTAATTCATTTTCTTTCTTCTCTCTAACATTCCAAATCATCTTCCTTATCTCTAAAACCCTCCTAAACACCTCTCCATGGATGATGAGCTTGGATTAGAAGTGTGAACCCGCGCTATAACGTAACGTAAATAAACTTGAGAAAAAACGGAATTTGAGAACTTTTTAAAACTTTTTAAGTTTGAAAGCGGGAATCCATAATAATAACTAAAGTCAAACAAGAACAAGCATAAGTGTTAAGTTATACAAACCAAATGTAAAGCATGGGGAAAAGATATCCCACGAATTAAATAAGTCTAAGGGTAGTAAGTCTAGTCGAGTACAAAACTAGGTCCTAGGGTCTAATGCTCGCTAGCTCACTCATGCTCCGACCCCAGATAAGCTGCATCACCAACCTGTCATTCATGTAAACATGAACGCCACAGTCAGTAGGGAGTAACTCAAGGTTCTCTCAGCCACAATACATCGAAATAAACATAGACAACATCTCAAGTAAACGATTAAGGTTAAATATGACATAATCAACTTGAATAACAATAGAATAAGAGATCATGCGGAATGATTACACTATGAAAGGTAACAATCCATATCAATGAACCACAAACAAAGCTCAAGAACGAAATCAATGAGAATTTACCACGATCAAGGATTCAAGACATCAACATGTCCTTACAACTTTAGACTAAACTCCACTTAGTAGGACAAACGGTCCTAGTCTAAACCTGACCACACTAGTACAAAAAACACTTACGGCTACTGTTAAAAATGACATTTGGCTACGGTTGTATAACCATAGTAAATCAGGGGGTAGCCTTAGATCAAGTATTTACGGCTACGGTTAGGAATCGTAGCCTAAAGTGACTTTTGGCTACGGTTATTAAGATTAAACCGTAGCCTTATGTAGATAAAAGGCTAAGGTTCTATTTTAATAACCATAGCCGTTTCTCAATTAAAATTTAAAAAAAAAAATTATTTCGAAAAATATTTTTTTTTTGGTTAATGTAAAGTCTTTTATTAAGATAATAATTAATTACAAAACCAATGTTTAACGATAAAACTACCATTACAAATAAATATCAATACTTAAAGCTAAAAGAATAAGCTAAAAATTTTCTTCGTGAAGTGATTTTACACATCAAATTACAGCTCCTAATAGCGACATTCAGTAACTCAGGAACCCAATTTTGATAATCAGTTACCATCATCAGAATGGTTGGTTGGTCTTGGTTCTACAAAAAGCTGTCACTGCAACAAAAAAACATTCATATTAACAAATCTCACAATGGTCATAAGTCACGACTCAGAGAAAAGCACATAATCATATAGATATCTCATAATGCAATGTCTGATTCTACAAGATCTACCATATAAAAGTATGAAACTACATCAACTGCTCCCAGAAAAGTGGTGCACACATCCCATATATAATCATGTGTTATTAGATATTTCAACGGAACAATATTAAAAAAATCGGTTCATAATTTCAGATGATATGTGATATCCACAATAAGTTATTCAGAAGCATTGGAAAATTCATAGGAATAATAACTTTCGAAACCAAAGTAACCACGGTTGTCTCCCTCCATCTTGGTAAAAATTTGGTCACCAAAGTTTTTTGCACACAATACCATTAAGGCTAGTTCATTTATTCTCCCTGCTCTCACGACTTTAAGCCTAGCTACGAAAATACAAACTTTAGCTAAGCATCTAATAGAAAACTACAAGTAATCAAGGATCCACCCTTGCACTAGATATGTTAGTCAAGCACTCTATTACCCATGCCACTATTTCCCTTTATCACACACAAATTTATACATAACAGGCATTATCCAAGTGAACTCAAGTCTCCCAACAATAACCATTATAATAGTTCAAACACTACCAATGAAAAGACTCACAACATATATTATTCCAATCTCATTAAAGGAACCGAAATTGAATGGTGAATGTAGCCCACACTACATGAACAACCCCGATAATAAAAGCAAACATATGCGATTCTTTCACAATATGTCAGAAAGGCTGCTACTCTTATCATGTTTGTTAGTTTTCACTGTCCTATCCATTTGCTAACATTTGCCTAGCAACCACTTGTTTTATTCAAACATAATTTTTGTCCCCGTAACCTTGATATAACTGCTACTCACGTAGTCTCGATCATTTGTTTACTTTTTTATCTTTTGTGATGGTTATTTTAATCAAAAGTAAACAAATGATTAAGACAGAGGGAGCGTGACCTTTAATCAAGTTGGGAGGGGCCTGACACTGCTGACTATTCAGGTCAATATATATTTCAGTGAAAATAATGAGCATTCGTCCCCTCGCTTTGGGGTTGAGAACCAGTATTCACACATAAGATTAAATTGTATGAAATTTGGGCCCGTATCTTTTATTTCATGGATCTGCCACTCGAATAGAGAACCGAGATGACATTAAAATCGACAGTGTTTGTCATCAATAGTAAGTAAAATAGAGAATACCTTTAAATGACAAATACTAGCTATGCTACTATCCAACAGCATCAAATAAAATAAAAAGTAAAAAACGGCTTACATTATTCTTTTCTTGCCTTTCTTGAAGTCAAACTGAGCACTCAGTCGTTGTCCAACTCAAAGTCTTGATGATTTAGAAATGCTCTAAAAATTCTTCGTCATCACCACAAGCATCACGCAACAATTCCTTTGCAAAATAATCAAGGATCACAACACAGAGCTAGGTTTTAACATTAATAATGACGATGACGATGAGTTTCCATGTATTTTAGCTTGTTCTTACCTAG
>VHZZ01000356.1:188590-200635 GCA_009801015.1 Silene noctiflora
GTGAGTGCTTCGTTGGTGGTAGATGCGGGTTGGGGGGTGCGGTGGTGTTAAGATCTGGAATGAAAGGGAGGATTTGGCGGTGCGGTGGTGGTCGAGGAGGCCAGAGGCCGACGGCGGTGGTGATGGCGGAAGTAGGAGGAGGAAAAAGAAAGGTCGACGGTGGTGGAGGAGAGGAGGGAGGCCGACGGCTAGAAGATGAGAGGAGGTGGGTGGTGCATGTTCGTGGTGGTGGAGGACGGCGGAGAAGGAGAATGAGGTTTGTATTTTTTGGTTTTTTGTCAGCAGATCTGAGGAGGGATGTGAGGATTTTTTGGTTTTTTTTTTAGGATTAGGATGTGAGGGTTTGTTTGATGAGAGGGAGTGGTTTGTGAGTTATGAGATAMGAGAGTAGGATGGATGATTAGTGAATGGGAAAATTAGGAAGGTAATTAGAGGAGATTCATTTTCAGCCTTTCATTTAGATTGAATCTCATCCCTCCATACCCTACATCCAAAGGCCCTTATAAGGATTTAGGGACTTATATGGTATGAAGGACTCATAAGAACCCCTATATATATATATATAAGAGCGGAAATGCAAGAAATAAGCAAATGGATGCAGAAAGACATATGTACATATGTATACCCTTCCCAAACCAAATCACGCAATGCCCTCATTGTGATCAGCAAACAATCCGCATCAGCAAAAATATATGGGAGAGGAATATACAAGACCTGAATGAAGTGCAAATGAAAATGAGGGGAAGAGAAAGAGGACTCACAACCTCACTAAATGGACCTCCCCAAACCAGCAACAAACATGGGGAGGTCGTGGCCAGCTGCCACTAATCAGCGCCCGTGAAATCCGGGTCATCATCATCAGAACGAACTCCCTCCTCAGCAGCCTCTGCCTCAGCTACCTCAGCCTCACCTCCCTCCTCAGCTATCTCAATCTCACCAGCAGTAGTGTGCGGCTCAAAAACGGTCGACGCGGCTGTAGTAGTGTAGCTACCATCGGGAAACCTGAAATAAGAAGAATGGGGCCAGCCAGTGGGTGGCAACTGCCCCTCTCGAGCATAGGAGTCATAAACAAGAAAACCATACAGAGCTAGGTCTGTCTCCATCCTCGCCACACGAGTATAAACCTCCAAGAGTAGGGTAGCACGTGTCCATTGGTCGAGGACCTTGGGGGCCACAAATGGCGCAGATGGAAAAAAATGGGCCGGATAAACAGGTTGTGGCCTGGTCTCAGTCTGAGGTGGAGGCAAAGTGGTTCCTGTGTCACAATGGCGGTAGGAATGGTTGGTGTCACAGTAGGAGTATGAGTAGGAATACTCCTCGACCCTGAACCTGAGGATTCACCTACTTGCGTAGTAGGTCCGGTGAATCAACTAGGTGACAAACGATAAGAAGGGGTCGGAGGCCTAGGTTTGGTCAAGTCGAGTGTGGGTATGGGCAGTAATGCGGGGATAGTGGTGCAAGGTAAGGAAATCGTCTTCTTGCCTCCTAACTTCCACTAAAGATAAGGTTTGGTCTGAAGCCATTTAAAAGAAGCCAAAGCAGGAAGATTCAGTAAACGACTAGCCTCTAAAGTAGCTGCCCCATCCCCTTGACCAATTGGCTTCAAACGAGCCGGAGGAAAACCAGGGATAAGTCGGGACGCTAGATGACTCACAAGATCGCCACAAGTGATCGCCTTATGGGTGTGGACAGTAAGGAAGTGCTCGGCAACAACTTGGGCCACATTTAAGACAAAGGGTGCACAAAAATCTACATTTAAGTAGCCTGCGATCATTTTCTGTTCGAAAACATTGAGCTTATTTGGCTCAAGACGGCCAAAGATAGTGCCAGTGATTAGACGGAACCAGTAGCGGAGGATGGGGTGATCAATATCATTGATATGATTTCTATCACGGGGGTTAGGGGAAAGAGCATGCCAAAGGACCTTCATCGCACTGTCTCTCGGGGGTGTGGTCGATTCACTAGAAGCAACCCCGAGATAATTACCAAACTATGTCAAGGTCATTCTATAGCCCCTATTTAAAAGTCGAAAATGAACCCGACTTTCAGGTATGTTCTCTGCAATATTTTTAGGTACATAACGAAAGCTATTAAAAAAACTCGTAAGTGAGTGACTCGTAAGTATAATGAAGCATAGTAGCTAAACCTACAGTACTCGTCCCATTCAGCAATTCAACTATTGATTCACGCCAACCTAACTTATCTAAAGATTTACCATCAAAGAAACGAGTGGGAATAACAAGAGTCTCACAAATATCTGCAAACTTCTTTCGTTGCTCCTCGGAACTTAATACAACATCCGGGAAATCTTCATTTCCAGCTATGGCTGCCCGTGGAACAAGGGCAGTACCCGAGGTGTCTACATTGGTTTCTCCACTACTGGTGCTTCCACTACTAGCACGGCTGCCCTGAACGGGCTGACTAACACGAGACCCACCAACTGCCTCGGATTGCGTGCTCTCCTTCCTTGTCACAGCAAGTTTCCGTCTCTTCCCTGCACTATCCATTGACCTGCAATATCAATAATCGAGACAAAATGTAGCATAAGCGAATTTAGCACAAGAGTGAATGGCAATAAGCAAGCAACAATTCTCGAAAGGTAATTCGAAAATTCAGTTTAAAAGGGAAACAATTAACAGAAAACCCAATTATACACCAGCCCTTAAACTTCAACTACTGAAATTCGAAACAACGAACATAGCATAGACGGATTACAGAAGGAGCACACGAAACATGAAATGAAACAGTGTTAGGAAAATTGGCAGAAATTCGAGACAATGCAAAGCAGAATTGGCTTGTTTCCGTTTTTTGTTCAATTAATCTGAATTTGAATTCGAAAAACAAAGGAAAAGAAAGCACATTAAGAATTAAATCAAATTAGAATGAAACCCTAACCTGAAGTGGCAAACTGGAATCGAAAAACGCACAATTAACAGCCCCAAAATCGAAACCCCAACCCTAATTTCGACTTTTGGTCGAGTTAAAAGGGGATAAAAGGGAAATTGAAAGTATAAAGTGATGGGCAATCCGATTTCTTGAAGTAAATAGAAGAAATTAGAGCGAAAAATTAGAGTGATTGAATGTAGACGTGGGATTAAGAAAATCGTTGCTCTTCTGCCCTGTTTTTTTTTTTTTTGTTGCTGCTTGGTATGTCGAGGGAAATAAGAGGAGAAGAGGGGTTTAAGCAATTTAGTCTATGGATAAAGATTTGTCGATCGACACTCAGCATAAGTCGATCGACACTTACCTATTTGTCGGTCGACAGGCATAGGATTGCTCAATAGACAAACCTCAAAGATCACTTGATGGTCTTCACTGTGTCAAATGACATAGTTGGTCGCCTTTTCCCTCTGGTCGATAGACTAGCAGCTACTCCATCGATAGACAGACCTTAATGGTCGATAGACGGAAATCAAGTACCCTTTGATGGTCTTCACTGTGTCGAATGACACTGTTGATAGACACTCAGCTTCTGTCGAATGACAAAGGCACTAGACACCTCTTGCTCACTCATACTTGATACCTGCATATTTCATATATGTCAATTAGCCCCCTTTTGTTATTTTTTAAAATTTTTAAATTTTAAATTTTTTATTTTTGAAAAAAATGAACTTATATTAAACGATATTATAAGAAAGACTACTAAATTCCTAAATCTAAATGCAAAGACGTTGTAAGAATGGAATTAAAAGTATGTAAATGAAATGCAACTGAATTGAAATCAACAAACAAACTAAACTAATATGAAATTAAAGCTAAACTGTAGAATTAAAGGGAATGCAAAACGGGAATTTGAACTAAGCACACTATTACAAAACCTTTACAATCCGGGTTGCCTCCCGGTGAGCGCGTGTTTATACGATCCCGCTCGACCTTTGTTACCTCATTCAGCAGGTGCGGTAATGGGTTTAAGGTGCAACACCTCAACCACTCCAACAGTGTCTTTAGCATCGTAGTAATGCTTAACTTGGCGACCAATAACTTTAAACCGTTCTCCCGCGGAATTCTCTAATTCGACCGATCCAAATTTAGAAACAGAAGTTACATTATAAGGACCAGACCATCGGGACTTCAGTTTACCCGGAAATAGACGGAGTCGAGCATTGAATAACAACACCTTCTCCCCAACCTAAAATTCTCGCGGTATGATACGCTTGTCATACCATCTCTTGGTCTTTTCTTTATAAACTTTGGCACTATCATATGCATTTAGACGGAACTCTTCAAGATCATCTAGCTGCAACAAGCACTTCTCACCACACAGCTTTGGATCAAAATTGAGCTCTCGAATAACCCACCAAGCTTTATGCTCTAGCTCCACAAGTAGGTGACATGACTTCCGGTAGACCAACCGATATGGCAATGCACCAATCGGAGTCATTAAAGCTGTCTTATAGGCCCACAACGTGTCATCCAGCTTCATACATCAATCCTTTCGGGACTTGGGAACAACCTTTGCCAAAATTTCTTTAATCTCCCTGTTGGAGACTTCCACCAGGCCACTTGTTTGGGGATGATACCCCAAACCACGACGATGCGAGACACCATATTTTGACAATAAAGCAGAAAGTTTTTTTTCTTTAAAATGCATACCTCTGTCGCTAATAATGACCCTAGGGACACCAAGGCGAGGGAAGATGAACTTCTTAAACAGCTAGACAACGGTCTTGGCATCACAATTAGCCGAAGCCACAGCCTCTACCCATTTGGACATATAGTCCACAACAACTAGTATGTACCTATTTCCCTTGCTAGACAGGAATGGCCCTTGATAATCGATGTCCTAAACATCGAAAATCCCGACCCCCAAAATACCATTATGAGGCATCTCATGCCTCTTGGAGATATTTCCCGCACGCTAGAAAGCATCACAACCTGCAACAAACAACCTAGCATCATTAAACATAGACGGCTAGTAAAAACCCGATTGAAGCACCTTGGCCGCGGTTCTAGAGGGACCGTGGTGACCACCATATGAGGAAGAATGACAAGCTTCGAGAATAGCTTTGGTCTCCCATTAGGATATATATCGTCGATAGAGGTCGTCTGCACACTCCTTAAACAAGTACGGATCATTCCAGAAGTATTGCTTTACATCATAGAGGAATCGCTTCTTTTGCTGATAAGACAAGTCCGGTGGCATAATATCACCTACAATATAATTCGCAAAATCAGCATACCAAGGATTCTTAGTAGTAGTAATAACGATTAAAACATCATCAGGAAAAGAATCGTCAATGGGAAGAATATTTCCCTCATCCTGTGGTGGAAATCAAGATAAGTGATCGACAACCAAATTCTCGGCGCCTTTCATGTCTTTGATCTCCAAGTCAAACTCCTGAAGCAAGAGTATCCACCTCAATAACCTGGGTTTAGCCTCTTTCTTAGCTAGGAGATACTTCAGCGCTGCATGCTCAGTAAAAATATATACTTTCGATCCTAATAAATAAGAGCGAAATTTCTCCAACCCATACACCACAGCCAACAATTATTTCTCCGTGGTAGAATATTTAACTTGATCCTCATCCAAAGTTAGGCTCGCATAGTAAATCGCACTCAAAGCTTTATCCTTCCTCTAACCCAACAATGCACCTACTAACTAATCACTGGCGTCACACATGATCTCAAATGGTAGGCTCCAATCTGGGGCCTGGATGATCGGTGCTGAAATCAGAGCCTGCTTCAACCTATTAAAAGCAGATAAACATTCATCAGTAAAAATAAATGGGGAATCCTTCAAAAACAATTGTGTAAGTGGTTTAGCAATTTTTGAGAAGTCCTTGATGAACCGGCAATGAAAACCAGCATGACTAAGAAAACTTCTAACCCCTTAACATTCACGGGAGGAGGCAATTGCTCTACCACTTGCACCTTAACGCGATCCACCTTGATACCCTTATCATAAACTAAGTGTCCAAGAACAATCCCCTCATTGACCATGAAATGACACTTCTCCCAGTTTAACACCAAGTTAACCTCGATACATCTCTGCAACACTTTGTCAAGGTTAGTCAAACAATCATCAAAAAGCAGAACCATAGACGCTAAAATCGTCCATAAAGACCTCTATAATTGACTCTATATACTCATAAAAGATCCCCATCATGCATCATTTGAAGGTAGCAGGGGCATTACACAAACCGAATGGAATCCTGCGATAAGCAAACACACCATGTGGATAGGTAAAAGTCGTCTTTTCCTGGTCATCAGGGTAGATAGGGATCTGAAAGAACTCTGAGTACCCATCTAAATAACAGAAAAAGGTATGGGAGGTCAATCTCTCAAGCATCTAATCAATAAAAGGAAGGGGGAAATGATCCTTTTTAGTGGCGGCATTCAACTGTCTGTAGTCTATGCACATCCGCCATCCTGTGACAACACGAGTTGGTATTAATTCATCTTTAGCATTTTTCACCACTGTAGTCCCTTCTTTCTTAGGGACTACCTGAACTGGACTCACCCATTTAGAGTGACTTACAGAATAAATTATACCAGCATCGAAAAGTTTCATTACCTCCTTCATAACAACATCCTGCATGTGTGGGTTCAACTTACGTTGACCCTGTCTACAAGGCTTGCGATCCTCTTCAAGCTCAATCCGATGCATACACACATCCGGACTAATACCTTTGAGGTCATGTAAATAGTAACCAATTGCCTTTCTATTTTTCTTGAAAACCACCAACAAAGCAGAGAGTTGGTGGTCATCAAGCTTTGCACTGACAATCACTGGGTACTACTCAGATTCATCAAGAAACACGTATTTAAGGTGAGAGGGAAGGGGTTTAAGCTCGGGTTTTGTTACCTCGGCAGTATAAGAGGTTTCCATTATCGCATTTACCGTCTCACCCTTCTCAATGGTGAAATCCTTACCTTTCAAAGCAGCATGCACTGTCTTGTAGTCAACTTGTACATCCTCTGCAAAATCATCAAGAACCATCAAAGCCTCTAATGGGTCCCTGATCAGGGACCCCATCCAATAATCAAACATAGACTCATCTACAATGTCTATAGCATAACATGTGTCCTCTATCATAGGTCTAGCCAGTGTTCTAGACAGGTTAAAAGTCACCTTCCCATCCCCTATATCAAGAATCAAGCGCCCGTGCTTGACATCTATTATAGCCCCTGCAGTATGTAAGAATGGCCTACCCAAGATTATGGGGATCTGGGTGTCCTCAGCCATATCTAGGACAATGAAGTCGACAGGTATAAAGAATTTACCTATCCGTACAGGGACATCTTCTAAAACACCTAAAGGACGTTGTACTGACCTGTCAGCCATTTGTAGAGTCACACTAGTGACTTTGAGGTCCCTCATATTCATTTTCTCGCAAACTGAATAGGGCATTATACTTACACTCGCCCCCAAGTCGCATAAAGCCTTATCTATAACATGAGTACCAATAGTATAAGGGATCGAAAAACTACCTGGGGCCTTCAAATTAAGAAGGGACTTTATTTGTAGGAGTGCATTGTACTTCCTAGTTAAAGCAATAGTCTCATGTTCATTAAAACTTCTCTTACGAGTTAGTATATCTTTCATAAACTTAGCGTAAGAGGGTACCTGGGTTATCAGCTCTGTGAATGGTACAGTTACCTGGAGATTTTTTACGACCTCCATGAATTTCACTAACTGCTGCTCAATCCTCACGTTTTTCAATTGTCTCAGAAATGGAATCTTGATTTCAATTGGTGTCTCAGCAGATTTGCCCTTCCCATTATTAAAATAAGACTTCTTAACAGTATTAGAAGTCGATCTCGTAACTTCGTCTGAATGTGTCAACTGACCATTGGAGGTGTCTGTCGATTGACTTGGATGGGTTGTCGATAGAACATTAGCTTCTGTCGATCGCCATTCAGTAGTTGTCGATAGACCATCAGATCCCGAATCACCTCCTTGTCGATCTTTCATCTTATCTCCGTCAGTGACCTCGAATTCCTCAACAACATCATCGTCACCAGTCAGTTGTTGGGGCATCTCTGGTCCATCATATGTAAGACCGCTCCGAAGGTGAATCGCATTAGCTATATCATGTGACTTCTCCGGCTAAGACTGCAACATACCTTATTTCCTACTTGAACTTTGGCTTGATAATTGAGCAATTTGATTGTCCAGCATCTTATTGTGGGCCATCAATTGAGTGATGAAGGCCTCTTGCTTCTGTGAAGCCACCATCTGCTGTTGCAACATGGTTTTGATTTCTAACATATCATTGTTTTGAGCTGGCTGAGGAGGTTATACCTGTTGTTTAAATTGATGGTGCTAATTAGGAAACTGCTGTCCTCCTTGATTTGTCCTTTGATAACCCCCTTGTGATTGATTACCGCGGTTCTGAGGAATAACATATGAAGAACCCTGTGCTTGCGGTGGTGCTGAAGTCAGATTAAGAACATTCTGGCTTCGGTAAGAAAAGTTTGAATGCTCACGAGTCCTCTCATTATAGAAGTTTGAGTACGGTGTACCCTGCTTGAAAGATTGAAAAGCATGAACCTGTTCTATGCCACTCATACACTCAGCCGCACTGTGCCCCGCAACACCACATCGTTCACAAGGTATCTCCTATTGGACCATGGGATGTACCGTCTGCTGGTTTCCCAAGGATTGGGAAGCCTTCAACTCGGCAATTTGGGCGGTCAACGCCTCTAACTGACTTGTAACAGCTCCGTCTGACCCACTACCTCTCGTACTCCCCCTGGGATTACCATACTCAGCTGTATGTGTAGCGATATCCTCAATCAGCGTCTAAGCGGTATCATCGTTTGTGTTATTCTGGAACCTCCCATTAGCAGAAGAATCTATTAGACTCTTGTGATCATCATATAACCCATTGTAGAAATTGTTGCATAAAAACCATTTCTCAAAGTCGTGATGTAGGACAGAGCGAAGTAGCCTCTTGTAACAAACCCATGCCTCATTCAGGTTCTCAGTGGCACCTTGTTTGAAACCGGTAATCTAACTACGTAAAGTACCTTGTAAAATGCAAGAGCTAGCGAATTACAGTATGTAATAGCCTGGGTTTCCATATCCAGGTCGCGTAACCATTCCGCAGCCCCATCCCGCAGAGAAAAACGGAAAAGCACTTGTTTCACTTGGTCTTGAGTCATACCCGTGGTCAATAGAATAGAGCAATAGTAAGTGACAAATTTTTCCATGTGYTTGGCTGGATCTTCAGTGGCTCCACCCCCAAACATATTGTGTTCTACCAGATTTATGTATGAGGGATAGATCTCGAAAGTACCATTATCAGTTGTTAGAAGCTTGAATCCCTTAGGGACGGATTCAAGAGTAGGTTCAGAATGGCTTGCTAGTGTCTTTGCAGCCATGATCGCAGTAGTAGCATAAAGGAAAGTGTCTTCTTCAAAAGACTGAGTTTCTGCAATATACTCGCCGTAAACTGTGTCAAGCGTACTCAAGTCTTCGGCCTGACGGATTTCCCTAAAGAAATTTCGTGTAGCCCTTAGAGTCTTTTCTTTTTCAGGATCGTATGGCACGAGCTCGGACCTGTGAGACCTGGGCATAAACAAAACATTAAAGGAAAAAATAAGAACGGTCTCAAGGAACTGAAGTTCCCTGAGGCAAAAGACAAACTAAAAGCAAACAATTAGAAAAATACCATCTCTCCGGCAACGACGTCAAAATTTGATGAGGTTGTCGCAACCCTATGAAAAATAACCAACTATATTCTAACTAAAATAGCTAGGAAATTAAGGATCGTATCCACAGGGAGACGGATGATAGTCTTTTTGCTAAAACAAGTCTGTCTACGTAACAAAAGGGGTTTTGTTTGTTTGATTAGTAAATAAACAATTAAAATGAAAGGATTAAAAGAGAGTAAAACAAATTTGAAAATATAGAGATAAAAGGTCTAGGATTGTCGATTCACCATGGATTGTCGCAGGTCAAAGGTAGGGTCAAAGGTCGGTCTCAATTGTCAGTCTAAGGGTAGTGAAAAGGTCCTCTCGGATCGCTATTCGCTTTAGAGTACAACTAGCGGGCTTTCGCAACTTACTAGGGGACTCTAATGTTTGCAACAGTTCTAATCCCCACCAGGCTTTCGTTCTTAGGTCGAGATTTACCAAACCAAATAGTAAATTGTGGCCTTTAAATAACCATTCGTATAATAAATGTTGCAATTAACAATAAAGACTAATAAAATTGATTAACCGAATTGCCTAATTAACGACCCTTAACTTTCCATCGATTCCCTAAATCCTAGCATAAAAATTTAGCTACTCATGTTGACATTAGTGATAACAATTAAATTGGATATAAAATAAAGAGAATTCATAATGAAATTCAATAAAAGAGAAATAAACATAAATAAGAATTAATTTAGGAAAATAACAAGAGAGAACAAATGAAGGAAATAGTAAAGATGAATAAAAGAGAAAGACTAAATTGAATTACCGGAATAATAATCAAGTATGAGCACGAAGAGGAATTAATCTAGATCTAAAAGTTTGAGATAATTTTTACGTAGTATCGTTCTTGATTGTCTACTTGCATAAAAAATATAAAAGTGTCTACCCTAATTAAGTACTACAAAAGCCTTTTATACCAAAGCCCAAAAAAAGAAAACAAACTAAGTCGAAACTTGTCCATCCGCGTACTAAGTCGATCGACATCGTGTATATGGTCGATCGACAATGCAAAGATAGTCTATCGACATCATAAAAGCTCTTCAAAATACTAATCYTGTGTCGATTGACTATGTCTATCGACATAAAATCTAATGGTCGATTGAAATTTGACCAGTTGGTCGATCGACAATGATCTTGTTCTATCGACAGTCAGCTCTTGTCTATAGACAGCCTGTGCAAACTTCTTCCTAAATGCCTCCAAAGTTCATCTGTTGAAAGGTTTTGGCTTCTTACTTGCATAGATGCTTCTTAAACCTACAAAGGACATGAAATACACCCAAAGTATCAAATACGGGAGGAAGAATAAAATGATCAAATAAGCATATAGAAATACGTGCCAAACATGCAAATAAATGCATACAAACGGCGCACATCAATCAGTTCGTCGATGCCTTAGTGTGGACATGGGCCACCTGCGCCGCGCGCACTTGCGCATTGGAGAGTTTGAGGCGGCGGTACTTCTCCCACGGAACTTTATGTTGACAAAGCATTTCATGGGCCGTTACCGATTTGAAAGGCATTGAAACCGGAATGGCTTGAACAAGCCTGCATTTGTGGAGTCGCCACCAATTTTTGTGGATAATTGGATTTGTTCGAATACTTCGTGTCATGTTAAGACACAAAGTAACAAGAACACTAAGAAATTTGTTGCCCTTAGCATTGATGTCTAGAATGACTCTCGCGATGTCAATGAACACTGATGTTCACAGATATCTGAGTAAGGGGTGAGGGTATGTACTAGGAAGCTCTTATTAGAACACCTAATCTCGCCATCCTCAATAGCGGCCTATACTAATGATCAGGGAATGTCATTTATACTCGATATGTTATTGATTTATATGCATGCAATGGAGCAAACAATGTTTTGATCCTAACATGTGAATTAGACTAAGTCGGTTGACACATAATTTAGCACCCAATTGGGTCAAAGTGGAGATTTATATTTATTTACATGTAAAAAAGGATAAAGAAAATGATAGAAAATAATTTACAAGAGATGAATCTACGTCACAAACACATTCGAAAAAGTTTTAGAAATTAAAAGAAGGAAAATGCAGCGATATTACCGATAAAAGTCGATTATAAACTAATTAGAAAGGCTACGTCAAAACGAGACGAGATGAGAGACATAAACCGGCCCAGAAACGGCGCAACAACAATTGCGTCCTCTATCAGAGGCGCATCAGCTATTGCGTTTGTTCTTGAGTTGGTTTCTGACTGTGAAAGTCAAAATCGCCAGTTTTTAACATTTATTGGTTAATTTAGACAGATTATTAGTATATGACTTAAAGGAAGTGGTTTAGTAAGATTATACATGCTAAAGAATGTCGTAAAAGAAAATAAAAGAAAAACGAAGGAGCGGATACTCGAGGAAGAAGAAGAAAAGCAAGAACAGACAAG
>VHZZ01000357.1:25568-36205 GCA_009801015.1 Silene noctiflora
TAGGCCTAGATGATAATTTGTGTCTACTAGTTTAACAACTATTTAAATCATCGATTTGCATGTATGAACCGAACTTCTTAGACGACTTTTATTTTATTGTTTGCATTTATATTTTTACTTTGCTTTAACCAAGCAACCAAACCCCCTTATCTTGTGACCGACCAAGGTAAAGTTCTATCCATCACAACTAATTAGCAACCACCACGCTCTCCGTGGATTCGACCCCTAAATACTACATTTGTTTGTTGTTGCTAGGGAATTTATTTTTGATAGGGTTGCGACACCTCATCAGTGGTCTCCTAGGTGAAGGCTCAAGAAGTGGTAGATGGAGAAGTTGTTTTGATTTTAGGTTTTGCAAAAAGAAGAAATGAAATGAATGATTTCAGGTAATGACTTCCGTGTAACATTATATTACGCTGCCGCTCACGCACTTAGTCGAGTACTACCATACTCGATCGAGTACCCTGCACTCGGTCGCGTGTCACCCACATTCGGCAGAGTAACCCTTGTTAGGTCGAGTTCCAAGTCTCAAACACAAAGTAACTCCAATTTCGTCCTTATCAAATGGGTCTAACATGGTCAGAGATACCTATGGTCAGTCAACGGGTCCCCCAATAGGGAGGGTATTACACGGTCAATGGTGGCCTAAGCTAGGTCACTGTGTAGTCAATGGAAGTTAAGGGTGGTCAACGATACAAGTATAGGATGATTTAATAAACAATTGAATAAATTATAAGACGGATTCGTAAATTACCTTTTAGTTTTTAAGACGGGGTTAAACTTGCAAGACAGATATGAAATTATCTTTTAAAACTCCCTTACAAGGTTTATGTAAATTTTGTAAAAGCCAAAGTGAATTATGAAAGGCTGAAATATTGTATTCATAATCATAAAAATAGGGAAGTATGGAAAGATACATATACTATTATTTATTATTATTTTATTGTAGAGAATACTACCTACATTAGAAAACCGTTTCCTTCTCTACTGCTATTCCACACGCCTAAATTGGCAATTAGCCAAACCGGTTTTAAAATATTTTCCGTCTTACAATCTTATCTTATATAATTAAATAAAATATGAAATATATATAATTAAATAAAATATAAAAGACTGTCAAATAATCATAAATACTTATAATTAAAATACATTTTCCAATTTTAATATCGTTGATTACCTTTTGACCAAGTCTAAAAATGCGGGGTATTACATTAGGCGCGTACGTCTAAAACACTTCCCTTTAAACACAATATCAAACCGGCGAAATAAACCCTAGGCATGAACACTCGATCGAGGGTCACGAACCTACTCGACTGAGTGATCTAACTCGACCGAGTATCGCACATACTCGACTTAGTACCACTCAAACATAAGCAGGTCTAAAAATGACATCTCACTCCGTCAGTTCAACTCGACCGAGTAAGCACCACTCAGTTGAGTGACGCTGCCTAGTCGACCGAGTACCACTCAAACAGAAGCAGGTCTAAGATGACACCTCATTCGGTCAGTCCAACTCGGCCGAGTACGCACCAGTTGGTCGAGTGACGCTGCCTACTTGACCGAGTGCCTTAACCTAGAAATTCGGAGTATTACATCTTGACAAAACGGACTCCATTTGAGGCAATTAGAATGCTATATAACATGATATTATAGGATCTGAACTGAATTTATAGGATTCGAACTTTCCTAAACTAAACTTATAGGAGCTGAATTTTTCTTAACTTAACTACAAAGTTGTTGTTGAATTGAAATTTTCTGAACTTATAGGATCTAAACTGAGCTGAACTTATAAGATCTGAACTTTTTTGAACTAAACTTATAAAATCTAGACTAATCTTAAAAGCG
This sequence comes from Silene noctiflora, assembly GCA_009801015.1. NCBI lineage: Eukaryota > Viridiplantae > Streptophyta > Magnoliopsida > Caryophyllales > Caryophyllaceae > Silene > Silene noctiflora. Next base: position 27,414 of record VHZZ01000357.1, read on the forward strand.
GCGACTTTAAGTTGAAAAGAACAGAGCCTAAATCCCCTCTAAGAGACTAAGGCCCTGTTATTTTGGACTTAAAGTCACCCCCTTTAAGTTCAGTTCAGTTCGGTTTTATAAGTTCAGTTCAGCTCCTATAAGTTCAGTTCAGTTCAGCTCGTCTAAGTTCAGTTCAACTCCTATAAGTTCAGTTTAGACAAGTTCATATAACTTATATTAACTTATATCAATGCAAAAAAATTTCAATATTAAAATTATCCTATACACAATATTCTTTAAAAAAAAAACATATAATTTTTTTGTGCTAAACTGCCTACTCATTAATTATTCACTTGTTCACCTATCTCATTATTATTATTACCCTTATTTCACCTATGCCTCCCTCATTACTTTCAACATATTCGGGTATGTTTGAAACGAAGCGTAAGGAAGGTATGTACAAGGTACGAAATAACATAATAAAAGATATTTGGCGAGACAATGGATTTGATGATGTCAGTGAAAATGAAGATGAAGATGAAAGTGACGAGGAGGATGATAATATAGAAATAAGATTGCTAGAAGAAAATGTAATATATAATATATTTTTTATTGTAATGTATGGTAGTACTTTTAAAAAAAAATAATTTATATAAAGCGCGAATTTTTTATAAGTTCAGTACTACTTCTATAAGTTCAACTCTTATAAGTTAAGTTCAGCTCTTATAAATTTAGTTCAACTCAACTGTTATAAGTTCAGTTCAGTTCAACTCTTATAAATTTAATTCAATTCAACTCCTAAAAAAACAACTCAACTTTTATAAATTCAATTTAGTTCCTAAAAATTCAAAAGAAGAGGGCCTAAAGCCCATAATTCCATAAACATAACTGTAATGATATTTGTTTAAACGCAATAGTAATAGCATTACTAACAGTATCCTCCACTATAAAATGGGTCCCCCTTCCTTTAACATGACCCCAATAACACCAACCCACAAATATGAAATGAGAATAATTTAAGGGCAGCAATAGCGCGTAATAACGACGCTCTACAGAAAAGCAGTGTACGGACTGTATGTCGGGTAGTGGCCTCGTACGTTGGATTTTGGCACTACAATAATGAACTCTTGGCTTAATCAATGCGCTTTGGTAATTTCCCCCACTCGCAACAAACTAACGCGTGTAATACAGTCTCCCAAAGCAATAAGGTCATTCTCTCACACATTTTTTAACGTCCCTCATTTCTCTCTCTTTCTCTCTCTGCCCTCTCCTGAATTATTTTTACAAACAAAATGAATCCTCTGAAATTGGAGAAAACTTTGTTCCTAAAAATGATGATGTAACAAACCCCACCCTAACCTTGACGAAAATTACTCTCATCATTTTAATCTCATGGAATATCGCTGCAACTGTTTCTTCCGGCAAACGGAATTATTAATTTTATATTAATTAATCAAATACAACCCCGCCATTTTTATACCACTTTTATATCATTATACAATTAAATACACGTATTTGTTATTGTTAATTCCGACGAGAGAATGTCGGGTGTGGGGGAGGGCGGTGGAGGTGTGGGTGTGGGTGTGGGTACGACGGAGGAGGCGACGGCGAAGGCGGTTCATAAAAGGTATGAGGGGTTGGTGATGGTTAGAAATAAGGCTGTTAAGGGTAAAGGTGCCTGGTATTGGGCCCACCTTGAGCCATTGTTGGTTCATAACACCGACACTGGTTTACCTAAGGCCGTCAAGCTCAAGTGTTGTTTATGCGAAACCATGTTTAGTGCTTCTAACCCGTCTCGTACGGCGTCTGAACATCTCAAGAGAGGGACTTGTCCTAATTTCAGCTCTCCGGGGACCACTCCTCGCCCTATCTCGTCTATTAACCCCACTGTCGGTGCTCAGGTTGGTTCGGATGGTGTCGTTGTCAAGGTTGAGAGTTTACCCACTCCAGCTCCGACACCGCAGTATAACCACCGTAAGAGGAGTTCGTCCTCCTCGTCTACGGGTGGCGGTGGTGGTACTGCAGGAGGTGGGGGTGGTGGTGTTGTCAGTGGGACGAAAACGCGCAGCAACAACAACAACAACAACAACAACAACAACAACGCCAATAGTACTGGTGGGTTGGGGATGGCCACGTCTTACGTGCCGCCCATCAGTGTGGTGGACCCAACACGAATGTCTTCGGCGGAGATGTGTTTTTCTAGTGGTGCATTAGTAGTTCACTCACAACAACCGCACTCGATCTTCCAGCATGTGACATCGCCACTAGGAAGCGGTGGTGGGTGCAGTGCTGGAGGTGGTGGAGGTGGTGGTGGTGGTGGTGGAAGGAGTGATGGTGTTTCGGATGCTAAGATGTTTGAGGACAGTATAAAGAGGTTGAAGAGTCCAAAAGCATCACCTGGACCCACACTAAGCAAGTCCCAAATTGAATGTGCTCTTGATTATTTGAGTGATTGGGTGTATGAGTCATGTGGGTCTGTGTCCTTTTCAAGCCTTGAACACCCCAAGTTTAAGTCTTTTCTTCACCAACTCGGTTTAATTCAGGTTTCTAAGAGGGATTTTTATGGGTCGAGGTTAGATTCTAGGTTCGAGGAAGTCAGGAATGACTCCGATACTAGAATTAGAGATTCCATCTTCTTCCAAATCGCCTCTCATGGCTGGAAATCCAACACCGCTTCTTCCGACCAAAAGTTGGTGAATGTGACGGCTAATTTGCCCAATGGCACTAGTGTTTACCGGAGGGCTGTGTTTACCCCACCCGAAGCCTCAGCCAAGTTTGCAGAGGAAGTGTTGTGGGAGACCATTGCCAATATTTGTGGGAATTCAGTTCAGCAGTGTGTTGGAATTGTGGCTGATAAGTTTAAGAACACGGCGTTGAAGAATTTGGAGGGTCGGTATCATTGGATGATTAACTTGTTATGTCAATGTCAAGCGTTCAATAGCTTGATCAAGGATTTCTATAGGGAGCTTCCTTTGTTTAAGAATGTTGCTGACAGTTGCATCAAGCTGGCTAACTTAGTTAGTAGCAAGACCCTTAGGGATTGCTTCCATAAATACCAATTGAGGGATTACGGTCTATGTGGGTTTCTTAGAATGCCCATGAAAGAGCATGAAATTTCATGTTTTGAGCATGTTTGTGTTATGATTGAAGACATAATGAGCTCAGCCCGGGTTCTCCAGTTAGTACTCTTAGATGAATCGTATAAGATAGCATCGATGGAAGATCCAATTGCAAGGGAATTTGGGGAGATGATCCGCGATGTTGGGTTTTGGAACGACTTAGAAGCAGTGCGGTCATTGGTGAGGCTTGTTAAAGAAATGGCTGATGAATTTGAGACAGAACGTCCTCTAGTTGGCCAATGCTTACCCCTATGGGAAGAGGTTAGGATCAAGGTGAAAGATTGGTGTGCCAAGTTCCACATTGCTGAAGTATTGGTAGATAAAGTGATTGAGAAGCGGTTTAGGAAGAACTATCACCCTGCTTGGGCAGCCGCTTATATACTTGACCCGTATTACATGGTCAAAGACACGAGTGGGAAGTACCTTCCTCCATTCAAGTATTTGTCGCCCGAGCAACAGAAGGATGTACATGACTTGGTCACTAGGTTAGTGTCTAGAGAAGAAGTTCCAATTGCAATGAGTGAATTGATGAGGTGGAGATCAGAAGGGCTTGACCCGGTCTACGCACAGGCTGTACAATTAAAGCAAAGAGACCCTAACACCGGAAAAATGAGAATTGCTAACCCTCAGGGAAGTAGGCTTGTTTGGGAGACTTATCTGCCCGAATTTGAGTCACTTGGGAAGGTGGCAGTTAGGCTTATCTTCCTCCATGCTTCGGCTCGTGGGTTCAAGTGTAATGAATCTTTCTTGAAATGGGTTCAAACCCATGGTCGTTCGAGGCTAGCCTTAGATAAGGCTCAAAAGATCATCTTCATTGCAGGTCATTCCAGGCTTGAGAGGCGGGATTTCACTAGTGAAGACGATAAGGATGCTGAACTCTTTGCATCAGTCAATGGTGAGGATGATGTTCTAAATGAGGTTTTTGTTGATCCATGATATATCCTCATTGCACTTCTTGGGTCTAGAATTATGTTATTCGTAGGATTTATTGAATTCTTTTAGCTGCTTGCTACTGTCCTTCTGCGTTGTATCTGATATTTAGGACCAGCATTGTGGTATAAGAAGCTGCTAAATTAGTAGGATGTTGAATTTTGTATTTATTCTTGTGTTTTATAAGCCTGAATTAAGTCGTTATTGTTCCTTGCATGTTAATGACTTTGGAGCCTTTTGAGATTTCAAAAATGGTATTTTTCCTTTGCGAGGATTTCTCATAAGCAGGAAGCTGTAATCTTTGGTTCTGAAGTATAACATGTTTGCAAGGGGACAGCTTTTTGTTTCTCCTTTACATTATATTCAAAGTTTATTCTTCAGTTGATTTACCTTTAAGTCTGCAATGCCATGTCTGTTACATTGCTATGTTCTTACTTTCACAGCGTAAATTTGTGCCATTTCTACATGGCACAACATATGCGAAGCTTCAAGACTGTTCTTTTTTTTTTTTTTTTTTTTTACAGAGTACTTAGAATTTACCTGTGTGTTATCTTGACAATGACAGTGTCTACTGTCATTGTGTTTGAAGTTTTTTACCAAAGGAGTAGAAAAAGGTGGCTTTTTCTCAAGTTACTCTTGCTAATTGCTTAGTTATTTATGTTTACAAATTATCGTCAAAACGTGAAAGTCGACTTGTTTTCAATGTCAATTCATGGCTTTTATGCTGCTCGGCCATCCTCGTTGAATTGTTCCTTATTGTTTTTGCTAGTTGTTAATCGTACAATTCCTGTGTGTTTTTCCTTAGCTAATTGTTGGTTCTGCTCCCCCACACTACTTTTGCTTTCCGACATCTTTCCTCTTAAAGTTGCACCATTTTTGCTCCATTATTCTACTATACTAAAACTAAAGTCAAATTGTTAAAGGACCAAAAGTGCAATGCTGATTTTTTTTTTTTTTTTTTCCTCTCTTATCATTTTGTATGGCAGAAGCTTCTGACTCTGATGCTGTTGGATTAGAAAGGCCTCCTTAATAAATAGGATGACCAAGATTCATATTGGTGAAGGGAAAGGTTGTACTCCCTCCATTTTAGCGAATATCTCTATTTTTCAAATTTTCCCTCACAGAAAACACGAGGGCTTACTTACTGACTGAAAACGGACGGAGTACCGAAATTTGGAATAACTTGATTGGAGAAGCAACATACGATGTTGGATTTCAGAATTCGTATAGTACAGGGTCATAATTTTAGTTGGAGCAGGTTTCCGATTTTGTAGCTTTGTGCCTCCTCAAGCAAGAGTGGAGGGAGCTTGAAAGGAAGCGGAAGTTGTGTTATAAACTTTGGTGGTTGGCATGGTTGAAGAAAAATGAAACAAAATAAAGTGATATGTGGTGTCATCATATCAAATCAAAGCTTTATAAAGAAATTAGCTTAGGTTTGAAAAGAGGCAGCTCATAATTTTGATGCAGCCAGGGACCCCAAGATGAGCGAAGGACTGTCGAGTTGGAAACGATTAGTTGATAAGTGAAAGGTCTGAAAGAGATCTTGCAACCTATTCCAATTGTTTTTTTTTTTTTTTTTTTTTCTTTTTTTGGTGGTAATCTTGTGATTTAGTTAGCAGTTGATAAGTATCATAATCAAGAATTGAGTAGGTTAATCACAGTTTTAGAGCATGTACATTTCTTCCAATTCAAGTTTGCAACTTTTTAATTAGTCATGCATTATTTGCCTAGCTTTTGTGTCAGTGTCCTCATTCTTTGTTTAGTTATGGATCAATCATTGTTTATGCAGGAAATGACATGTTTGTTTTCATAATTTGATGTATGTTAATGGAACTTTTGGAACATGCTTCACTTACAATTTTTGTCTTAATCATTTGTGACCTCACTACTTCTTAGCAACAGATGTTCAAAACAACAACTAAAATATTTGCACAAATTGATTATGTGACGCTACTTTGGAACTGCATTATTAATCTATTCACCTAGGTTCAGGTTTTGAGGATTTGTTTTTTCCATGTTTTTGTATGTGTGGATTAACAGTCAGAAGTCAAAACCAAGAATTTTTGTTGATTCACCCATGCGCCAATGCCCGCCAATACTTTACATATTTATTTTTCAATCTCCTCTAAGAGATGGTTTTATAATTAGAAGCTTTTCGTAATCTCTAAATAAAAGTCAGCGGTTTTAATTTAAGGATTGTTTTTCGTAATAATTTTTTTACTCAATACAGTATATATTTTCCTATTTTATCCCTCATTTTTTTCACTTCACTTTTCCTCTCTTTGTTCCTTAGTGTACTGCATCTGAAAAGAAAAAAAGATTGTACCTATGTTCACATAACCAACGAGGCGCACCAACACATGTACATATCACCTTACTAGTTCCTAGCCACCCTCCCCCTCTTTATTTGATATTATGACATGATTTAGTTTTTATACATTTCATTATCTACTGGGTATAGGACATAGGAGTATGTGTTTTAATGTCCATTTCATGCTCCAACAATTACGCATTGGCAATTGGGTTTAGGACACAGGAGTATGTATTTAGGACATAGGAATATGTGTTTTAAAGTGGCAATCAATCTCAATATGTTTTATGTGTTCGTGGAAAACGGGATTGCGAACAATATATAAGGCCGATTGACTATCGCATAAAAGGTCGATTGGTTTTGTCTTGGGATATATCGAGGAAGGATAATAGACCTTTTAGCCATTTAAGTTCACAAATTGTGTAAGCCATGGCTCGATATTCGGCTTCAACGGAGGAGCGTGAGACGGTTGTTTGTTTCTTCGTCTTCCATGATATGGGTGCATTGCAAAAAAACAAGATATGTAGATAAGGAACGTTGGCTGGTTGGGCAACTTGCCCAATCGGCATCACAATAGGCATGTAGGGCAAGGTCATTGTCGGAGCGGAAAAAGAGGCCTTGTCTCGAATTATTCTTGAGATATCGAACTACTTGAAGAGCGGCATTCCAATGGTCAATTCGTGGAGCATGCATGAATTAAGCACGTATGTGTACAGAGTACATGAGTTCCGGTCGAGTGATAGTAAGATAAACAAGACGCCCAACTAGACGACGGCATGGTTGAGGATCGTCGGGTAGAGAGGCGTTCGAAGTAGCTAAGTGATGGTTTGGTTCCATAGGCACGGAAGCGGGTTTGGAGCCGAGAAGACCGGATTCAGTAAGTATATCAAGGGCATACTTCCGTTGTGAGACAAAGAGGTCTTCTTTGTTTCGAGCGATTTCTAACCTCAAAAATTACTTGAGATTCCCAAGATTTTTCATATGGAAGCAATTGCTTAAGTAGGTCTTGAAGAGGTTTATCATATCGGAATTGTTACCACAAATAACGAGATCATCGACACAAATGAGCACATGTACCTCGGTGTCTTACGTGGAAATGGAGAATAAGGTGTAATACCCGTCGCTTCAGGGACCATTGACCCCGTCGGATCCTTAGTAGGAGTTAGAACAGCAGTTAGATCGCAGGTGAGATTTGAACTCGACCTAGTAAGGTCTACTCGGCCGAGTGCTTCAGCGTATTTGGTCGAGTATGCTGGTACTCGAACGAGTATCTTAGTGTCAACGATATAAATATTTAGACGGAGGTGACGACATAAATCATTTCCGCAAAACATTTCTTTCTTTCTTCTAATGCTAAACTCAGACTCTCCTCTCTAACCTCTCATATCCCAACCTCTTTGACCTTTACCATGAACCTAGTCCGGGAAGAACGTGGCGTGGGCACGGATTTACGAGTCGGACCTCTCTTATCGTCGAAGTCTAGATGTCCTTGCGGTGACGATGTCGTCGCTTGCATGTTGTGAACATGGTGGTTGCTATTGCTTTGGATTGCTAGCCAGGTAGGGTTTTTCCTACTCAGTTCTTCCGTATGATGGGTTATATGTGATCTATGTATGGTTATCATTGATGTGGTTATTGTGGCATTTTGATATTGATGATATTGTTAGTGTCGATTGTGGAACCATTGTCGGGAGATGGTCTTTACCCTCATGTTCGCCTCATGTGGCTCCCATCACAAAAGGGGATGTGCACATTAATTGTAATAACTTGGATTTCTGTAGCTGAGCACTAGATCAAGTGCAGCTAGCACTAGACCTAGTGGAACTTCACTCGACCTAGTGGAGGTGGCACTCGACCTAGTGGAACTTCACTCGACCTAGTGGAGGTGGCACTCGACTGAGTACCACCAGTCTCGACTGAGTGAGGACTTCACTCGACCGAGTGAAGTCTGGGCAGCAACCCTGAGCTTCTGTTTGTGTCACTCGACCGAGTGGATGACCCACTCGACCGAGTGGAGCCTCACTCGACCGAGTGACACCGAGCACTCGACCAAGTGCCCAAGTGCAGTCTCATTTTCGCGTATGGGCTTGACTTTGTTGGGCTTTGGTATATAAGCTTCATTTTTCCAGATTTTTCCCTCATTCTTTCAACCCTAAACTCTCTATAAACCTCTATCACTTCCCTCTACAACCCTTCATCCTTAAATCCTAGATTTACACTTTGTTTGGGGGAATCTTGCTGAATTACTTACATATTCTTATTCATTAGCACTTGGTGAGTAATCTCATGCCCTTACTTTTGTAATTTTCATACCTTCATTTAAGACACCTAACCCTATAATTTTGAGATTTTCATGGGGATGATTAGTTAGTGGTTTTAATTAGTTTAATGAGTAATTAAAGGATAATAATAAGGGGTTTTACTTAGTATAATAGTATAGGATGTATTATGATAGTTATTAT
>VHZZ01000359.1:53153-79140 GCA_009801015.1 Silene noctiflora
CATGAATCTACTTCCTCCATTATGTGGGAAGTCACTCACCAAGCCCCCCCTTGGTCATTGGAAGTTCCCACATGAATTAACTTCCCACATGCAAATCAAACACCTTTTGGAAATTCACGTGAATTGGAAATTCATGTGAACTTGAAGTTCCCGGTAACTTTAATTCCCTATGTGAACCAAACAAGCCCTAATTCATGTAGGCATTCCCATTTACCTCGGGGGACCTAGGTAAGCAACATCCTCCATGAAGGAAGTGGAATTCATGGGAAGTTTCAATTCACGTGAATTAGGGTAACCAAACAACTTACCCATTTTGCAATTCACGTGAATTAAAGTTCTGTGTAATTTAGTGGGTAACCAAACGACCCCTTACTCGTTTTTAATCGTCTGATCAAGTATGTTATAATAATAAATCAATACCTTAAAGTTAATTGAATTAAATTTATGTTTCTTTGTCAATATTCAGTGTTAAATTGTTATTTTAGATGATTTTGGGTTACCCTTCAATGTTAGATCTCCCATTATTCATAGTTAAATTGAGATTTTGGGTGTGATATTCATCATATGACGCCGTCATATTCACTATCAATTTGATGGATATGTATTATTTATTGTGAATTTGTGATATTCATCATATGTCACTATGATATTCATTTTAAGTTTAGTGAATTTGATAGTGTAATTTAATGAATATGTGCTATGTGGTATGCTATTCACCAAATGATACTATTATATTCACTTTTAATTAACTGAATATGATAATGTAATTTGATGAATATGTACCATGTAGTGTGATATTCACAATATGATGCTATTACATTCACTTTGAATTTAGTGAATATGATAGTATAATATAATGATTGCGAACTATAAACTTGATAAATCAAGTACAAATAAAAAATTACATTAACTTTGAATTTAGTGAATATGATAGTGTAATATAATGATTGCAAACTATAAACTTGATAAATTCGAGTACAAATAGAAAAAATGTTGAATTTGATAGAATTTTAAATTTAATAAATTGAACAATTTGGAAAAAAAAAAAAAGAAAAAAGAAAAGAAAAAGAAGAATCATACAATGATGTAGTGGGTAGTTAAATTGTTATTTTAGTCTTTTCTTTTTATTTATTTTTTAGTGCAACTGCTATGGGTATACTAGTCCGTAGTCCTTTGAGTAGGATATAATTTACCGAAAAATGCAGTAGGATAGTTTATATCCCTCATAATGTTGAAAATACTATGCTGGTTTGAACACTTCAAACATCCGTGTTGAGCTCTATTCTCCTGTGTGTATGAGGTAAAAGTCCTACATCAGCGGATTAATAGTGAGAAAACATGTTTATAAGCTAGTGGGCTACTTTTTCGATCACCAATTGGTTTTAGAATGAAATCTCATTTTCTTGTGGCCTTTATTTGTCTCACTTGTTCTATAAACCCTCTGCGGAGGACTCAACAATCTGATATACTTTACAACGGGTATAGATCTCGTGCGTTCGCGCGGTTTTTAGATAGGAATCTTAGAGATTTTAATAATTATATTACTGTTATTTAACCTCCCTTGAAATTTAATTATGAAATTTACTATTAGCAATACTTTGTATTAAGAGGTGGAAAATGGAAGGTTTAACACTGTTAAATCCCCAATATATTAAAAGATTAACACATCTCTAAATTCTCCCGCTCAAATTTCCCGCCTAAGTGATATTTTACTTGACAATATTTATTTCCTAATTAATTAGTCTTCACTATCTATATTTACTATTGAACAATATTTATCTTCTAATTAATTTTGTAACATCTATCATGGTTTAACTTTTACATAAATGAGGCAATAAAATATTTCATTGGGATTATATATGCAAATTTCTACTTTTTTTTTTTTAAAATGGAGATAAACTGCATTAGTTTAATTAATTGCCAAATTCTCTAATATTTGTATCTAAAATACCGTGCAATTGCACGAGAGCTATACTAGTTGTAAAATTAAGCAATATTTAAATGTTTTACATAGTATGAAATAAATGTAGATATTAAGTTAAAGTGTAAGAAAAAACTACTCCCTCTGATCCACACCAATGGTAACATGGACCCACTTTTTTCCTCACAAAAAGCGGGTCCATGTTACCATTGGTGTGGATCGGAGGGAGTATATTATACGTAAACTTTTCGTTTTAGAAGTAAACAATCTATGAAAAAATGTTCATGACCATCATGTTTATTTTTAAAAATAATAGTAGAAAAATATTTCTATCACATCATACGTATAATCAGTGTAATTTCATTTATTTAACAAAATAAGAATATTCTATTAATTTGTCTATGCAAGTTGAAAAAATATTATCCCTTTTTTAAATGACATAAAATTATTTATTGTATGGAATTAAGTCAATATGGCCCAGTTTTAAGCATGATAAAATGAAGCCCAGAGCCCAACATAGAGTAATTCAATTAGGCGGGAAAATTTTAGGATCTCTTATTCTTTTAGTATAAGGGGGATTTGTCATAGTTTACGAAAAAAAAATCACTTTAAAATACAATTTGTCATAGTTTATGAAAAAAAAAGCATCATTTAAAAAAATAAAATTCCACATCAAGATTTAATTCATATCAAGTAAATATAATAAAACAACATTCTCAATGTAAAATGGTAACAAGCTAATGCAAAAATCTTTTCGATTTCTTACAAACGAAAGATCAAGATATAAATCTAAAACAAAATGCCAATCGCCTCCCATCCAACGTCTTATGCTTTAGAGCTTAAACGACCACCTGTTAGTTGCTCGCCATAATACGATCATATAGCCTTCTTGCTTCCTAGAGACCCACTGAGCAAAATCACCGCTTCAGAAACCCTAGGCCGCATTTAAAAGTTATTCATACGTTAAATTTGAATAATTTGCTTCTTTTTACCGGAAATTCAACATACTTAAGTCCCCATTCTATAAATGGATAATTAAGTAATTAACCACGAGAGTGGAAGTTGAGCCATTCACAATATAACTAATCAAAAACGATATCCGCTTTGATTCAAAACTAAATGCCAATTGCTCCGCTTTTCTCCCCTAAGCTCTATCGCTCCAGTGACCACCGGACAACCACTCTCCGTAATAACATATCCGCTTTTTTTACCGGCTGGGCCCAGAAACGGTCATCAACAACTCTACCACACTCATTAATTCCACATGGACAAATTGACCGTTCAAGTCAAAACATTATTATCTTGAAAGGAAAAATATCAAATAAATACGAAGTACTGTACAAACGCGTTGACTAAAATAGGCAAAAAATAAGGAGCGAACGATACGCAAAACCACAAGAAACAGGCCATCTCTATTTCTTCTTCCGACATTTACTTACTTCCATTTCTCCAATTTCGCCGGAATATTTTCTCTCCACCGTCAACACCACCCTTCTCCACCGGCCAACGGCGGTTTCTCCGCCGTCTTCTTCCTATTCTTCTTCTCACTCTTCTTCTTTAAGGTCTCTCCATTTCTCTCTCTCTCTCTCTCTTCTGTTAATTTTGATTTGTTGTTGTTATTGTTGTTGTTTATTTTGATGATTTAAGATTAAACCTAACACATGCGTGAATTGTTGTTGTTGTTGTTTGTTGTTTTGAATTTGATTAATGTAACGCGGAAAAGTTGATTTTAATTAAGTTATACGAGTACGATTCTATACTTGATTGTTCTTTTTGTCAATTTTGATGATTTCCCTTTTTTTGGGTGTGTGTTAAATTCGATTAATTTAATGCGAAAATGTTGTCTTCAATTAAGTTCTGTAATTTTTTTTGTTAATTTGATGATTGAAGATGAAACCTCATACATTCATGAATTTTTCAGTTTGTTTTGTTGTTTTAGTCTAATTTAATGTGGAATTGTTGATTTTAATTAAGTTATACTTCCTCCTATCCAAAATAAAGGTTTCACTTTTCGGGGTGTCAAACTTCACAAACTTTGACCGTAAATACCGTCAAAATTATAAAACTTTTAAAGATGAAACTTACATATATAAATTGTTATGAAAAAAATCTTTCACGAAGTGTTATTTTTTGTAAAAGACACGTATAAATGAAGAACAATGTGGTCAAAGGATTGCCTCGAAGACCACCCAAAAGCAAGTGTAACTTTTGGTTTGGATGGGTGAGTGTACTATACTATAGTTTGATTATTTGTTATTTTGATGATTGAAGATGAAACCTCATACGTTCATGAATTGTTCTTTTTGTCGCATTGTATTCGATTAATTTAATGCGAAAAGGTTGATTTTGATTAACTTCTACTATACTATAGTTAGGGTTTTTGTTAATTTTGATGATTGGAGATGAAACCTACCACATGCATGAATTGTTGGGTTTGTTGTGTTAAATTTGATATATTTAATGCGAAAATGTTGATTTGGATTAAGTTATAGTATAGTATAATTTTGAATGAATATTAAATTGAGTCAATGAACGAGTCGTCGTTGTTTGTCGAGTAGTTACGTTTTCGTTGGCATATTCTTTTGATTATTCATTTATTCGGTGCCTTATTTTGGCCGTTATTTGAAGAATTTTTGTTCAATCTGTATTGTGAGTAGATGGATATTGTGAATTAGATGGAGTTTATTTCAGACGAGAGGTGTGTATTTTTTTTTTTTTTGATTTTGATTGATGGATTTTGTTTCATGTTATATTTATTATTATTATTACTCCATACTTAGTATGTTTTCTGTATTAATTTTCCAAATTATGTCACTTTTAATGCTTGAAGGATGGAGTTCGATGCTTGCGCCCGTATTGCTATTGCCATACGAATGTGATTATTTTTTGATGTCTTTTGTTCCCCGTTAAATGGATTCTATTGTGTTGGCGGGATGCAATTATGGTAAAAATTAATTTGAATATCAAAGTCTCTGATTCCCGGTATTTTTTGCGTTAGGTTTTGGTTTGATGAATGCCATCCTTGAATCTCGACATCACAATCTTTATTTTGGGTCATTAGAGTCTGTGTAGATTCGATTTGACCCCTTTTACCTCGCCATTTAGGGAGCCTTTAAGGCACTTGGTAATGTTAATGTTGAGAGTGGAAAACTAAATACCCTTGATGTTTTTTTTTTTGCTCTTGGGTCATAATACCATTTCGTTCAGTTAGCTAGTTTTGTGATTTATTACCTTCTAAGATACGATTTCATACCCGATATTTTGGATTGTGATATGGAGGAACAGGGTGAGTGTATAATGTCAGTTAACCCACTAGTCCTCCGTGCACAAAAAGGCTAATATGGGAAGGGACATTGATATATGTTTGTTCAGGTGGAATTATTTTCCTTTGAATACTGTGGAGCGTTAAATTTGAAAATCAGTTATCTATTGATACTGGAATGCCTTCTGTAATGATCCTGTGTTTTTATTTTTTAGTCATTGCGCTTGGCGGAAAAGGTCTTCATTTCTACTTCACTGGAAATTAGGCTTGGTCGTGTAATTTTTATGAAAATCCTCCCTGATTCTACATCCTACTGTACCTCATTGCTGCTATCACCTTTTTCGAGATGTTGCCATTAAATTCTAGATTTTTATAGTAGATTAGTCTTAGGTGAGTGAGATTTTCTATTGAAGAGGTTGTCTCTGACTCTCCAATGATTTTCAGATCAATTGAGTGGTTACCCGGACATGGTTTATAGTCTTTTGATGCTCTTTGAGCTTTCAAGCCAAGTTGTAGTTCTCACGATGATGTGGTGGTATGTTCTGTTGACTGGCAGTATAAAGTTGAGAAAGTAGATATGCACTCAGTTGTGTAATGGGCAACTTGAGTTTTTGACTGATCAATGTAGTTGGTCACTGAAACTTTGATTTCCATATTTGGCAATACAGGAGTTAATTCTGATCTATATCATCCTCTGTTCAAGAATGTAGTAATTTGTCACATGTAAGTCGCATTCATAACAGATAGTTTTGGATCTAGTTAGAGTGCTCTCTGGAGATCAGGATTAACAGCTTTGAATTTCATCCACCTGACTATTTTTCCACCATCTATTTTCACTGGACTCTTAAATTAATGTTTTTTGTTTGCTAATGAATGGTATTTGTGAACGAAGGATTCCATTTGGCCCTTGTTCTCTATCAATTCACTGAACTCTATTCATGTGGGTGTTGGTACCTTAAGTACATTGAGTTTATACTTAATAGGGCGCCTCTTTTTGTGCTTGTTCTCGGTCTGTTGTGTTCATTATTTGCCATTATATTGTGTCTTACTCAACTCCGTCGTTCTTTCACTAAAAACATATGCTTAAAATGGATACTTTGTGGCACTTTTTATGGAAAATGCTGCAGAATGTTAACCATACTTTTCCTGCTGGTGTTTTTGTTTTCTCTCCTATGTGTTCAATATCCGCTTGCTTAGTTTGAAGATAAAGAAATTTTCTCTGAGACAATTTCCTCTTTTTTGTTATGTTCTATTAGGTCAAAGAGAGAGAACATGAGTTGCTTTGGCTGTTTTGGAGGAGGCGCTACCCATAGACCCGCAGAGAATGGAGGTGGCTACATGCCTCCAAAACCAGCAGGTACTCACTGCTAATGTGTACATGCTTTGTATTTTGTACAGGCTTATGCCTTCTTCTAGTATAGTAAAGAGTCAATTCTCTATTACTTGTTGCCTAGTGCTTGTTTGTCACCACTTGAAAAGAGATGTATACTTTGTGTGTGTGTGGGGGTGGGTGATGGGTGGAGTGGGGGTAACAGGAACTTATGAAGCAATTGTACATTGTTCGACATGGCAAACAGGCAGAGATATTAGTGAGCATAGTTCAAAATTTCGGCCGAGTTTTATTGTATAGGCTGGGTTTTATCGGATTTTCACTCTACTGAGACGAGAAATTGCCCGAGAAATCACCGAGATTCACCGTAATTCGTCCGCGGTGGCGGATTAAGGACAGATTATACTGATACCGCAACTATGACCGATACTGAAATTTTGAACCATGATAGACTGATTTTCTAGTCACTTTGGGATGGTGGAGGCCTGGAGGGTATATTATGGTAAATGTGGGGATTTATTTTAAATTTATCATCATTTCTCTTAAAGTTTTATTATGCTAAATGTAAGGGGATTTGTTCGAGTTCTATTATCATTTTTTTGATAGTTTTATCATGGTAAATGCGAGGGAATTTATTTTAAGTTCTACTATCTTGGAAGAGTCGAAGGTGCTTGTATGTAAGGTTGCACATCTTTATCATGTTATAAATAACAAAAATAAACATCATGGTTTATTGAATGTGTTGAAGGTCTTCTTCTCTGTGGTTCATATTTTCACTGCATCCCTTCTCCCGAACAGCTTGTAAATGGTGTGTATGAATTTTAAATCATTATATAGGAAGAGATGGTTATCGATTGGTTGAAAATCAGCCTAGCAAGCCCCCTGTGAAGATCCAGCCTATAGCTGTCCCTGCAATTTCTGCGGACGAACTGAGGGATGTTACAGAGAATTATGGCTCAAGTGCTTTAATAGGAGAGGGCTCTTATGGCAGAGTTTATTATGGGATGCTAAAAAATGGACGTGCAGCAGCAATCAAGAAACTGGATGCAAGCAAGCAACCCGATGATGAATTCCTAGCCCAGGTTCTACTGCAATTAGATCGAAAACCTACTGTATTTAGCGAATATTTCTGATAGAACAGTTGTCTAATCTTTTTTGTTCTGTTCTCCAGGTTTCAATGGTTTCTAGGCTAAAACATGACAACTTTGTTGAACTACTTGGTTACTGTGTTGATGGCAGCTCACGCGTTCTTGCTTATGAGTTTGCACCAAAAGGGTCTATCCATGATGTCCTTCATGGTAAGTCGCACACTTAGTAATACACTTGTCAGAGTTAGTTTGCATTTAGAAGAAGTAAAACAATATTTGTTCTCCTCATAAATTATAAGTGATCATTTGCATTGTTTTCATAGGGAGAAAGGGTGTGAAGGGAGCACAGCCGGGGCCTGTATTGTCATGGGCTCAGCGCGTTAAAATTGCAGTAGGCGCTGCTAGAGGGCTTGAGTATTTGCACGAGAAGGCTGATCCTCACATTTTTCACCGTGATATCAAGTCTAGTAATGTACTGCTGTTCGACGATGATGTAGCTAAGATTGGTGATTTTGATTTGTCTAATCAAGCTCCTGATATGGCAGCCCGACTTCATTCTACTCGAGTTCTTGGAACTTTTGGCTACCATGCACCAGAGTAAGGGGCTCATTAGCTTACAAATAAGTTGTTTGTTGGCTGTGATTATGTTTTTGTGCGTGTTGGGGGTAGGGGCACCACCGTTTGAGTGTAGGATCATTGTGTGGATTTTGTTTTCCTTCAAATTAGTTCACCTTGTTAGGACTTCTGGAATAGCTTGGAGAATATAGGACTGTTGCAATCTTTGGGCATATCCATTACTTTCTCTATTCCATGGTTTTTAAGACTCTCCATGCTGCCAGAAGAACCATAATTGAAATCTAAGAGACATTACTCTTTTGTTTTGGTTGGCAGGTACGCAATGACCGGGCAGCTAAATGCTAAGAGTGATGTATACAGTTTTGGCGTTGTCTTGCTTGAGTTACTCACTGGTCGGAAGCCTGTGGATCATACTTTGCCACGTGGCCAGCAAAGTCTTGTGACTTGGGTACTTTTCTCGTTAATTGCTCAATGTCTATTTATCTTTTTTTGTCGAGGTGAAATTACTCAATGTCGTTGAATCTTACTTCCTCTGAATTTCACTGATGTCAGGCTACCCCTAAACTTAGTGAAGACAAAGTGAAGCAGTGTGTTGATCCAAGATTGAATGGAGAGTATCCTCCCAAGGCAGTTGCCAAGGTACATTGCCTTCACTTTTTCGTTTTTTCTCAGAATGACAATAAACACCATCCGATATGCCCGTAAACACACTCCGAATAACTACCTTATTTTGGTTCTTTTATGGGTCAGTCTCCTGATTTTTTTTATTTTTTTTAAGGCTGTCTCATATGAGTATTTGTGATGAGTCTCGTGGAGGAATTTTAGTGATAACTTGCTTTGTTCTAAAACAAAAACCTATATGAGACGGGGTTACATATTAAATCAACAGATTGACCGTAAATTAAGCCAGGAAAACATCATTATTTGGGCGGTCTCACATGTTAAGACTGTGTCATACAACAATCCAAGACATTAGGTTAATCTAACCACAATTTTTCCAATTTGGGGAATTACAGATGGCAGCAGTTGCTGCATTGTGTGTCCAGTATGAATCAGATTTCCGGCCGAACATGAGTATTGTTGTGAAAGCACTTCAGCCATTGTTAAATACTCCAAGAACAGGAGCCAGCAATGTCCCATCTAATCATCCGTGATGCCTTCTTTCGCCCTCTTCTCATCATTTTTCCATCTCAGCTTTTAGTGATGGTGCTTGTAAACGGGGAGAAAATAGAAAACACATTTTTTTTTAAAAAATAATGATTTAAGTTTATAAACTTTGTGCAGGGTTTTGGTTGGATAAAAGTAATGTGATTATCGATGTAAGGTTAAGCGTATATTATCAGCCGTTATTAAAATGTGCAGAAAATCTTTTTTCTTGGTTGATCGAAACGCTGTGACTTGTGAGTAAGGTTTATGGTTGCTTGATGTATTAATGATATTGCATTTGTGCATAACGCAACAAACTGTCTAATTGTACGTATCAACTATCATCTTCAATCAGAAAGATTGAGGGAAATTGTTTTCAGACTCATCGCTCGTATCAATGTGTTTAATATGGGGAATTGGTTAAGGAGAACTTGACATGACACTGATGACAGTATTTGCTGTAAAATTCTGATGTGATTCCGGCGAACTAAGTACTGAATGAATGCGAGGCATTGGAAAGAGATGGAAGGCTTAGTTTTGGGTGTTTGGGATGGTTGATGAAACACTAGTAAATTCACTTTAGAACAATTCAACAGGAGGGATTTATCAAACAAATAATTCGATTTACAAGTTTACGATTAAGTCAAATAACCTAAATCATAAAATTTCTTATAGGTATATCAAATATACGGAGGATCATGTTTTTATACACCTCGTTATTAATCATAACGCATTTTCTACTCACAACCTTAATTCAACTCTCGTCACCATTAAAAACACCACCGTGGCTCCCTTAGCATAAATGATGATCCAATGTACTATCATGGCGGAAAATACTTGTGTCCTTCAGAAGGACGTTTTCCTTACACTCAAAAGAGAAGGACATCCTCTTAAAAGACACGAGTATTTTTGTGGAGTCTACACATTTTATGAGATCTAACACCGTCCAATAAAAATGCAAGGGAATAGAAGTACTCATAACGTAAGCACAATAATCCAACTGAAAATCGAAAATGTGATAACCAGAAAACCAGGACATTAAGCCAAAAAAATGGGGCATACTAAGAAAGTACAACGTGTAAAATACACACACTGACACACACACAGTATAGATATATCACTATCGGTTGGTCACAAATTATGACGGTCCCAAATGTTCAAATGTGATCATAAAAAGTAACCACTTATAAAATGTTACTCCCTCCATTCAACTCCACACTACCACTATCTATTTTGCACACTATTCACAAGCGTGTGTTCAACTTTAATTTTCTCTCAATACGTAAATGACATTATATTCATGTGAGATCTTGTTTGATTCGTTTTTACGAGTATATTATAAATATCTAACTTTTATAATTTTTGCTAATACGTAGCTCACGATATTTATCTCGTAAAACACGTCTAGGCAAACTCACAAAAAGAAAGTGGTAGTGTGGAGTTGAATGGAGGGAGTACTTATTAAATAATGGTCATATTTTCTTATAAAAATGGTTAGATTTGAATCCGTCATAATTTGTGATGAAAAGAGTTGGAATTTGTGTGTCACTATCGACAAGGAGGTAGCCTCAATCTTCAAGCAATTTCTAACTTCTTCAACTTGTTTCTTTTCCTTTACTAAAAAGCCTTCAACTTCAACTATAATCTCTTGACACGCAATCTCCTTTTACTATTTTTCTTCATACTTGCCTTTTTTCATATGCCAACCTTACTAATCCAAGCAACCTAATACACAAACATCTCTTTATAATCATCATAGTTTCTATAAAAAGTATAATAATTGCCTTATTTATTTATTTATTTATTATTAAAAGGTCCAAGAATTAGTTGTTAATTAATTAATTAATTATCCTATTATTTGGGAATTACCCAAGATTTTGGGAGAAATAATGGCTACTTTGAATGCTTCCATGTTGCTCCCATCAAAACTTTATTTCCCAAGATTTAGTAGATCATCATCATCTTCACCTAAGAAAACCAACTCTTTTTCTCCTGTAAGAACTAACTACTTCCATATTTCCTCGGTTTCATTTGATTGTATACGATACCCTTTTTTGGTGTTGAAGGAGCCACGTGGGCAAATTTAATGCTAACAGAATTTGAACACAGGTCGTGAGTACTATCCTCGTGACTTTGGTGACCAAATATGTGAGGAGGGTTTTGAAACACGTATACAATCAAATGGAACAGAAGAAGCGCTCCTATATGACTAGTTGATTTAATTTGTGTTTTTTGTTTTGTTTTGTTTTGGGTGGAACAGAAGATGAGATTATTTGGGCCAGCAATATTTGAATCATCGAAGCTCAAAGTGTTGTTCGTAGGAGTGGATAAAGAGAAACACCCTGCAAAGTTGCCAAGAACTTATACTCTTACTCATAGTGATGTTACTTCTAAGATTACTTTAGCTATCTCTCAAACTATTAACAATTCTCAGGTATTTTTACCTCTATATCAACTTTTTTGTTTTAAATATATCGGTGTATCATGTCACCGTATACCCTGCCAACGAAAAACCTTATTTCCATTGACTTACAGGTTTTTAATTATGAGAATGGTTATTTTCAACTTGTTGTTCATTGGTTAAGATGTTCTATGTTAGACTTTATTGGTTGTTGAATAATTTTTAGATCATATTCGAGTCTAATACGAGACTTGAATCAGGTCAGTTTTGTCAAATCTAGTGTTGAGATACGTAGATTTTTCTTTTGGTGTCAAATAGGGAAAAGGGGATACTTCTATCTTAACCACTGAACTAAGACATGTTCGGTATTAAGAACGTTGATGTAATGTTATGGTAAAATGCAGTTGCAAGGGTGGTATAACAAATTTCAAAGAGATGAAGTGGTGGCAGAGTGGAAGAAAGTGAAAGGGAAGATGTCACTCCATGTACACTGTCACATTAGTGGTGGACATTTTCTCTTAGACTTGTTCGCCCGGTTGCGTTACTATATCTTCTGCAAGGAGCTTCCTGTGGTAATTTTCTCTTTTCGTATCATCTTTTCCCCCGAAATTTATATATACTAGTCATGTCTGTGATATGATGATCTAGTTTCAAATTTCGAGCTGGTTTTACTATCATTTAACAGACTTAAATGCGGATGTCAGCTAGCTTCATAGATCGGTTCATGACTTAGCTTTGAAACATGTCGCTATCAACATTTCCATTGAGCATTTGCCGGAGCTAAGATTCAATGGTAATGTTTGGTGGGCGAAAATATAGACTGAATTTTGGGACTAAATTAGTAATGCAATAAAGAAACTTCAGAAAAACTGAAACTTTAACATCTAAGGAAAAAATCTGATAGAATCAACATTTCCATCCCATTACTAATTTCAAGGATGATCTAGTTTCAAGGATTTCGAGTTGGTTTTGTTGTCGTTTAACAGAACCATAAGCGGATGTCAGCTGCTGGCTAATAAGTTGGTTCGTGACAGTTTTAAAACCTGTTAGAATCAACATTTCCATTAAGCATTTGCCGGAGCCAAGATTCAATGTAATGTTTGGCGAGCTAAAATTTAGATTGAAAATTTGGGACTAAATTAGTACTGCAACAAAGAAACTTCAGTAAAATAATTTTTTTTAACAAAAAGCAAAATCATGTTTATTTTTGGGTTCGAGAACAGCGGGACAACCTCTGCTCAGGCCTTGCTTTGTTATTGTCCTTTGGACTTCTTTAAAGGTACGAAACGATCGACATGAGCATCTTGGTAGGTCCTGAGAAGAACATGTCTTTCACATGCCTATTTCTGTGTGGCTTGCACTGCTCAACCCAAATTAATAATTTAGCTTGTTCAGGGTAGATGGGGTAGCTACGCCTACGAGTGATGCAGACGGGTCTAGAAACACCATTTGGTATTATTCTCCTAATGGTCTGGCTAGATACCTTGTTTTACCCAAATACAAGTAGATATTACGATGCTATTATGAGGTGATCATAGGCCGGGTTGGGCTAATACCCGTGAAAAAGTGGACTAACTTGTGGCTGCTGTCTAAAATTGTCGATAGATTTTTTCAAACAGCCTCGCTGTATCAGTTAGCCTGGATTTTCAAACAAGTGTATTGTAAGTTAGCTTGATTGCGTCGAATAATGAACAAAGTTTGGTACTACTATTTGACTAATACTTGCGATGATAGATACACTCTCTATACATACATCCGAAAGAAAGACGAGTTTAACTTCCAAGCTAATAAGTGGGGCGAAACAATGAAATGGACAGGTACTCAAGGCATTTGTACATGGTGACGTAAATCTGTTTAACCAACACCCGGAACTGCAAGAGGCCTCTGTTTGGGTATACTTCCATTCAAACATACCCGAATTCAACCAGGTTCAGTGCTGGGGTCCGCTGAGAGATGCAGCGTCCCCCACCACATTCAATGAAAATAATCCCGGGCTTGAAGGAAATGACGAAAGCGAAGAAAAGCCGACAAGACTAGAAGAGCCTTGCAAGGAAGCTTGTGTATGTTGCTTTCCACCCACAACTTCTATTCCTTGGATTCACTCATTACAAACACAACAAGCCCCTGAAAATGCTTCCATTCAAGGCTTAGAGCAACAATAAGGTGGATTTTTTTAGGGATAATTCTTATCGTATCCCTGAAGTTTGCATTTTTTTCCCCAATGCCCCTACTTTTCTCAAAAATTTACTTTAAATGCTCATATCTCTTAGTCGTGATTTCATCAAGCCGTGATTTTTATCTAAAAACCTTCATTTTCTGCCTGTGTGGTTGAAAATAAAAGCCGGACAAGGCGTAACTCCATTATAAGATATCAGCAAAATGCTATTTTTTTTCAAATTAAACATCTCGTAAAGATGATCTACTTAGGAAAAAAAATTCGTGGCTTTTCGATTTCGTAATTAAGAGATATGACCGGTCAAACTTTATTTTGACAACGGTTGGGGTATTTGGAGAAAAAGTGCAAACGTCCGAGATACCGTAGAAATTATCTTTTTTTTTTTTTTTTACCTCGGTGCTATGATGGGTATTCATTGCTGTTATTATACAAAGTTGTACATACAAATTCAAGTAGTAAAAAGTTGTAAAGTAATAAGAATATTATGGTAGGTAAAAGTAAAAGGTAGTAGCAAATTAGTACTGGTTTTAGTTAAAAGTGATTGATAGAATTATAGGAGATGGTGATTGGTTATTAAGTTTCGTTTTTTTATCTCATTTTGTTGGAATTGACTTTTTGTACATGCATTTACTCCTATTTAATTTTTATAATTAGAATTGCTATTATTTGATTAATGGCCAAAGAAATTAGTGCTTTGTGACAATGTAAGCAATAAACATCTGATTGTGATCGTTTAACCAACAAATTTAAAATTTTAACTGCTAATTACTATGGAATAAATTTTCTCAAAATGATGTGAATTTTACACCAAATTTGTTGAAAAGATTTTCAAACCTCATGTCACAAAAATGAAAAATACTCTAAATTTCATGTGATAAAAGTTATGTGAGGTACCGAATTTTGAGCCAAAATCCTCTTCATTTCGTTCCCCATTTTCCCTTTCCATTATCTAAACAATAGCCAAGATTTACTTAAGCAATCCTACTCCCTTTTAATTTATAATTTATTTGGACCGTTAATTTGATAATAGTCTCTGTATCCTCCAAAAAATTGTAATAATTCTTATATAAAATCGTTTTACACCAAGTGTTATTATAAACCAAATGATATTTTAATTGATAATCACACTAAATTAATTTCACCAATCAGGTAAGTACCATTATACATCCATTTGTACAAGAGCATTGTACAATCATAACAATTTTAACTCGGCTTATGAGTATTTTTTCCGAGCTTGTATAATTTTTGAGTTATATTTTAATTTTTTTATGTCGAAATTAAAATCTAATCTAATTGAGCTTATATATTTTAATTTTGAATTTCATTATAATTATAATTAAGTTCAATATTTTTATAAAGGAATTCGGATTCTCTTAAATAGATCTCATAAATTGTACCTCTAAACTCAAGGGGGAATATGAATCTCAAGGGCTCAAGACTTTGAGTCCTTTAGGGAGAAGGAAATTTCACTGTCATAAACAAGTTTTCTTCTTAATCTTAATAGAGCAACGTGGTTTACTGGCTTACACGTTACAGACTTACGTCCATACCGGTCTAACGTAGTCCCTTTGAACATTAAACCCCAAAAAAAATGGTCTCTTTTAAGACGGTTATATCCGTTTTAAGAGTAAAAATGGAGTACACCATTTGCTAGTTCCAAGCGCATTTCTTTCGTCTTATTCATTGTATTTGATTCGTCTTAAGGTTATGACGGATATGCCATTTTTAAACGAGAACTTGTGAAAAAAAAATGAGGAAGAAAAACAGTTGGTCATGAGTCACGACTCGTGACAATGAAGTCTATAAAACTGATATTATTTACAAAAATCAAACAATTCCTAAGATGGCATCCCTCGTGGATAATCAATTGATAATCAACTCCTAATACATTAAGTATCATACTACAAAGTACAAATTCATGTGTAAGACGAAAGACGGTCTTGTCTTGCACACGAAATTTGTAAAATGGTTCTTACTCATTTTTATCCATTTTACACTACTTTTCGGTAAGGCGGCCTTATATGAAAACAATTGTTATCATTCCCCCTTCCTTTCTCTATAAACAAAACAGTGGAATAAAACTAAAAAGGAGTTAAGTAACTTTAACTCCCGATATATCTATACAATTAGCTACTATGTAAGTAAATATTACTCCGTGTCGTTCACTCCGTTTTACTTGTGTGAGTTGTGTTGTTGCGGAAACTACCAAGGTTATCGAATTTGCGCTCTTCCAAGTGACTTAAATTTAGGTTCATTTTCTGCATTCTGCATGAATAACACACTGATTGTGAGCAGACGGTTATTGTAGAACATTAATGCAAAAACTTGGTTAGAGGTACCATAGCCTATCCTACAATCACTGAAGGCCATGACCAAACAAAGGGAAACTAGTCTCCCAAGAGACGGTCTTACTCTAAAAAACACAAGACAAAACCCATTTTACCATGCAGAAACTAAAACCTTTCTCACAATTTTCATTTTTTAAAAAAAGTAACGTGAACCGTCTCTTTTAGTATATCTGAAAGAAGCGATAGTGGGATATACAAAATTACAAACCTGAGACTTGGAAGAAGGGAAGACACTCCAGAATCTGAGAGTTTCATCTCCTGCTCCAGTTACGATGGTCTACGTGAAGAAATATACCAAATGACATGGTCAGTAATATATTAAAGAAAGTCAGAGGTCGATTAGGTCACCAATAAAATTAACAGCAGACGGCAAAACAACCGTCCTACTGGAAAAAAGAACAGAAAAAGAAATTGTATATAATCACCTGGCCGTCTGGTGAAATAGCTAGATAAAGTACTCTGTATGAATGTCCAGTTAGAGTTGCCAACTGCAAGACAAGGACATAAGAAAGTAACTGATGAGAATCCGTGAGCCCAACAATATAGACGAATTTATGGCCAATTTGGTACATTTGTGTCCCTGTCTTTTAAGGTGGACTAATAGCCAGAAGATTTCACAGTCCTCACTCATCCGGAAAGAATAAGATAGGTTGGTTCAACATAGTTTCCATTTCCTTGTGTATAAAAAAAACATAACATAAATGTGTATGAGCTAAATACTTTACCTTCGACATGCTAGGATATTTCCACACGACTATTTGGTTTTGAGAGTATCCATGGGTGCTTACGATTTCATTCACATTTTTGGACCAGACAAGATTACAAACCTGCAATTACAATATCATACATACAAGACAATCAGACACATATGAACACGATTTATCCTTACTAGAAGGAAAAAGGAAGAGACTTAGATAACCCTGATAGGTTTCACCTCTTTAATGCATTGCAATGAGCCTTTCCTCTCAGAATGTCAAAGCGTAACATAGTGTACAAGACAAAAGACACCAAGGGCATTTTATTTCACCAATACCCAAAGCTCTCTTTCGTAGTTTTTCTTCTGTTTCTACATCGGGGTTCACTCTCTCACACATCACAATTCTAGGTGGGACAAGAACTCAAACCCGGTACAATGTAACAGTAAGTTCTCCAATTCTCGGCTCATTTTTCTTCTTCTCCTAATCTATTTACTATTTAGTACATCTCCATCCTAATAATACCTAGTTCCATTTTTGCCAATAAACATACTTTAATGGACCCAAAAAAGATCCATGTAGCTAACCTGACTACCGGTGTCCACACATCCAAGCTGGGAATCAGTGCTTGTGTTCCAAAAACGGATGCATCGATCAGCAGTACCACCGCCAGATGCAAGAAGCCCATGAAGATGGGGTGACCAGGCAATTGCTTTAACTGCTGCAGTATGCTCAGAGTACTTAAGCACAGGCTGAGTCTTATGTTGGTTCCAAACAAAAAGCTGAGACGTAAAAAGAGGTTACAAATAATGTAAGAATTTACGCCTACGAGTCTATAACCAGCTTTTAATTAGTTTTAAATAAATATGGAACTTTAAAGACTCACCCTATTATCATTTCCCCCTGATGCAAGCTCCCTGTTATCGTATGACCACTTCAGACCACAAACCTGAATCACATTAAAAGGTTTAATCATTCATCTAACACATTGTTGAGTACAAAATCCAAAAAGTGTCTCTCATAAGACAAATTAAACTTATTAACAAAATACTTATGGAAGACATTGTAATCTTATCAACAGAGCTTCTCGTGTGAGAATCTGGAGGAAAAAAAAGTACAGGAGAAAGCCAAAAACAAGAATGAAGGCCATGGCAAATTGGCAAGCATACGAATCGAACCTCAGATTTGTGTCCAGTAAGTTTACTGACAAAATCATCCTGTACACGTATATCTCTTTGTAGTATACTCTTATCTCTGCTACCAGATGACAATGTTGATGAACTCCATGCCAAAGCACCCACACGCATCCGATGGCCCTCCATTGTCCTAATATTTTTGCAACGAGAAGCATCCCAAATCTGGAAAAGGAACAAGTTTTGTTTTAATTTAATCAGAAAATTTTAAAGCACTCAACATTATTATTCCAAATCTCAAAGCAATATAGTTCAAATAACCACAGTACCTGGACTTTGCCTTCATTGGTCCCGATCGCCAGATGTGTCCCACGTTGAGCCCATCCTACCGAGCAAACACTATCATCAAGTCCCAAGTCACATAATTTAGTGACCTGCAAATAGGTATAATCTCAGTCAAGGCAGTAAAGGGTACAAGTTATCATTAATGTTCAAGAACGAGCATATATAGACATGACAGCCTTGTGAGCATAGACAAACTGCCAAAGAAGAATAGGTTTGCCCTTAAACACCATGAAATGGCAAATCGGCAATAATGCTATAAAAAAGACCTTCCATATCTACTACTTCGTAAAATAAATAAGTAAACTTCTGATATTAACCCTAGTGAAGTACCATAATCACAAGGGCTGTGTGATACTTTTATATGTATATTCTTTAACTCAAGGGGTAGTATGATATTTTATTACTAAAATCTTAAATATGAGCTTGAATCAGATAAGGACAGCAGAAATGAGATGGAGGGAGTAAAATATAGCATCCTTCTCTAATTGACTAGTTCTGTAATTTTATGTCAGCTTCTACACAAAATTAGCCAAAGTCCTCCGATCGTGAAAGTTTGAACTTTACCTTACTACTAGAAGCATTCCACAAGTAAACACAGTTGCCCAATCCAACAGCAAGAACATCGTTTGAAGACCAATCAACCAAGTTAAGATAAAAATCGTCTTGCAATGCTGGTGCATCCAATACCTAACAACAAGAACAAAGTCAACACCATAACCACTTCCTTTTAAATCTGAAAATAAAGGCGTTAAAAACAGAACAATCTAATCATCAAGAAACAGAGTTAATACTCTACATAGCAAAGCACATAACTACAGCAAATGCAGTTTGAACAGAAATTTCCCCCGCCTCCAATATTTCTCAATCCCTAATCATCGAACATCGAAACAATAAACAAAACTGATTACTTCATGATACCACTGCTGGTTAAAATGATTTAGAGAGCGATAAAAATTCTTTTTACGCCAGAAAACAAAGAAAGACCCAATCCGTTCCATCACCTAAAATTCCAGATAATAACCATTGCTCAAGCATAGACCCAATTGACCACAAGAGAGCCCAGACCTATAGCATAAACTCCTAAACAGTTCAACAGAAGTAGCCTAAACACCGTTCCAACAAAATCCTCTATCCAGTGACAAAACTTCCTCTCAAATTCAGCTCCTAATATGATGTCAAGATTCAAACTTTTGTCAATCCAGTGATAAGCACAGCACTTAAACCAATTCTTGAGCAGCATGCTTCAGAAAAAGAAAAAATCTATCCTCAAAGCACTAAGCTCACAATAAACAATACAAGTTCAACCCACCCCCTCAACATCCTTGCTCAAAAGATTCAAACTTTTGTCCCTTCTACCGCATAATAGTCCAAGCCATCGTCTAACAAGCAAATCCCGTCTATTCTGACAATTGACTTTACACAAAAGATGCAAACTTTAAGCAACCCCGGCACTAACTATCCAACGACTTGATCGAACCACATGGTGTGGTTCTTACAATGTTGTGCTTCAGACTCTTTTTTGGACACAAAAGATGGAGGAAAACAGAAGGGAAGGGGAGAAAGGGAAACACAGGGGGGATGAAGGGAGTTTGTTTTCCCTCCAAATCTTTCCTTTGAATCCTTTCTCTGCAAATCCCTCCACCCCTATTTTGCTACCTGACAATGGAAATTGTCTCCCTTCAAATCATTTCCATCCCTTCCTCCCCCAAATTCCGCTATCCAAACAAAGGGTAACTTTAGATAGTCATGACAATCTTCATTCCTCATTACCAATGAAAGTTCATGGGTGAACCTTCTAATTCATGGATTGCTTCTCTCCATCATGATTCAAATTCACCTACCAATGGTCACACAATTGTAGGCCGAGAACATTAACCTTGGCTGTGATACTTGAAGATGGCTTAGAATATAAGCGAGGCACCTCACTTATATATCACCCACACTTCCTTTGTTCTTTCAACGTGGGATATTTTGACACAACATGTGATCCAACACCGGGAGACCAACTCATCAACATAAAACCCTACTCCTCGCACACGAATAGCCCCGACATTCAAACACCAACCTCCCAAATCCCAGTAAGTAGATTAACTTCATTCCAAACTCTCAATCTCCTCATCCAGATTCCAACCTTCAGTCTCACACCACAACATTAGTCCAAACCAACATCTAAAAAGGCAAAAACCCTTTGTTATCAATCATAGTTCACATTTTCAACTCACACACATACTTACAACATCATAACATAAAAACATAAGTTACACAATCTACATTGTTCCCTAATTACACAAATTTCATTTAAATCCATCAAAATTATTACCAAGCCGACATTGGCCTCTAGGAAGGCATCAACTACATAGAGTCAAGCGGGTTAATTCGTAGGAGGGTGGACATAACTCCTTCACATAGTTCCCTTGTCACACAAAGCATCAAACTTCATTCAATCTCAACACTATTAACAAAAACACAAATTCCCCAAACTTTCTACCACAACATTCATCCATCAAAAAAACACAAACACGAAAAATATTACCGTCTCAATCATTTGTTTACTATTGATTAGGATGGAAAGAGTACCTTACAAGGAGACCGCGATACCTTCCTCGGCGACTTAACCGGCCTATAACTAACCCCAGCAATCGAATCATCCCGCCCAAACGGCATCAACGTCGGCATTGCCCGTTTCGTCTCGGTCTTATACCTAAAAATATTCCGATTAACCGGACACCCTTTATCGGGCGTACCGGGATAAAACGACCCAGATTCCGACCCAAACAACGCTGCCTTCAACATCGCAGTATACACCCCCGACCCATCTTCCCTAACCACATTACTACCCGGAGACGACGACGAAGGTGGGGTTTTCGACACCGAAAAAAGATCAAATTGTGAAGATGATCTTAATGGAATAAACCGATCACTTAAAATAGTCCGATTTGGAGATGGGTTTTGATTAGAATTCAACATACGTTGAATTAATTGAGTATTTATATTGGTATCAGATGAGGGTTTCGCCATTTTTGATGGATGTTGTTGTTGGTGTATCAATGGAGGTGTGAAGGTTTCCTCCATTGATGAACTAGAGAGAGAAATAAGTAATTATTTAGTGAGAAATTGTTGATTAATTGATAATAATGAATAATAATAATAATAATAATAATAATTAATAAATTGGGAATAATTAATATGAAGATGTAGTTGAAGGAAGAAGAAGATGAAGATTGAAAATTTCAGAGAAACATGTGGGTTGGGGATTGATTATTAGGTGAGTTTTTTGGTTTTAATTTGTGTGTGTTTGTTTGTTCGGGTGGTGCTGTTAATATTCTGAGTTTTCCCGGGAAAAATTATTTTATTGGAAAGTAAAGTTTAGATTGTTTGCGGGAAAAAAGGGTAGATTTGGAATTCTCAATTTCACAGGTCAAAAACTTATAAAACTTTTTTTGTGCTAACCTCCACTTTTTTTCTTTCTTTTTCTTTTTAAAGCTGTTTTTCGGATTACGAGTCGTGTTAGTATTTTATTTTGTGTCTTGTTATTTGTTTTCTTTTTAATATGATAATAATCGTTTTAAGGGTCAAACGAGTCGAGTGTTATCAAATACAGAGTATATATAGATTGCTGAGCCAAGTTTTTGGTCAGCTCGCTCTAGGCTTTTTTTTTTTTTTTTTTTTTTTCTCATTCATCTATTTGACCCGTTTTTTTTTAAGACGTATATTTTCGTATTTGTGCTTTTTTTTTATGGTGAATAGATGATGTGTTGGAAGATAAACATAGTGGAATATGACGGTGAGACAAAGAATTTGTATTGAGTTTAGTTTGTTTTGTCTATTCGGTTATCAGAAAGTTTTATAAGCAGATATATTTACCAATAATAACCTTTTACAATAGTAGTTGTGAAAAAAAATTTAGTTGTTAGATTGTCAACTTTTATTTATTTCAAATTTATGATCACATATTAAGAGGGTTGATGCATGTTATTTTGGACACCCTTTTATTAGTTTAGGGTTGTTTTTTTTAATATCTTGTTGAATTGTGTTGATTCATATTTCCGGCTATAGTAAAAAAAAAAAATTCTTCAAGTATACGTCGGATCATGTGTACAATTGATTAACTTTATCAGGTTTATATATAAGTCGCCTATAATCGATTGTAAATGACTCAACAACCACTTTTCATCACACATAGTATGCTTACAACTAAATTTTAACTATTAAAAGAGACAATAAACATTACTCGTATAAAATACCTAGCAATTGATGTCCTGAAAAGCAATTACATGTCAATATCAACAAAATTAATTAGTAGTTAGAACTATCATCATGTGTATGTCTTATCACCAAACTAAGTTATTATTCCCCCTGTCCCGATTATTTGTTTACCTTTTCTATTTTTGGTTTCTCAGTCAATTATTTATCTTTTTATTTTGAGAATGCATTTAATCCCACATATTCAATTTGGTTAACTTATTAAAAACAAAGATAAACGGATGACCAGGACGGACGGAAGAAGTAGGCCTTTTGATTGACATGAGCTTCAATATTTTACTATGTGGTAAGCTTACAAAATACGTAAGTTTATAAGCACATGAATTTGTTGAACGAATCTATGATGAGAAATTAGGTGAATGAATGAATACCCCCAAATTTAGTTATAATTATTTTTTAATGAAATGAATGTATTATTAGTTGCTTTAAATGGTAACATTATGAAAAGGGTAGAGAAACATTAAAGGACGATAAGAGTAATATTAGATCTGATTTGGTGGGAATAGTATCATAAAAGAAGAGTGTTTGATCTAGATCTCTACCAGACAATTTGGCATTTGTTCGCTCTTAACTCTCTAAGATTGGCTTCTTGCTAACGACAACTTCTTCAATATCTTCATTTTCAGTCTTATTACTGTCTACTTCCTGCCTATATTATTATATATACTACCGAACAATTTATTTTTATAAATAAATATATCGCATGCAATATAGGTACTCCGACTCCGAGTGGCGGAGCCAGGAAATCACCCCAACCGAGTTGAAAAATATTCACCCTTGTTAGCCATTCCCTAGCTTTATCAGTGTGTACGTACTCCATAGTTGTCATAAATTTATACGGTAATACCTGTTTTCTAAGTCAAAATCTGTCCTTGTTCAAATTAAAGGGTAATACTTAACATATATGACACTTTTTATTTAGTCGTAATTGAATAATTCTTTTGTAAAAAGTAACATCAATTTTACAAAATAAAAAGGTCAATTATAAAAGTATTTAATTAGCAAAAAACGATCAATGAAAGACGGGATTTTTTATTTAAAAAGTTGACGAAGAGAGTAGTAGTACGTACCGCTTCTCCGCATCAATATATTTTTTAAAAATAGCAATCTCTATTAAATAATATATATATTAGGTTATTAATTATAATAATTCTAATATATTTTCTAAAAATTTCAAGGGGTCAATTGAAGATAAGAATGAAAATGAAGAATAAATACTCCATTAGTTCATTTGTTCCTCCAATGTAGCTTAAAGCTTAAGCATAGTTTTTAAGAATATGGGTGAATAATCATTTTTCCCCGTAGAACAATTATGTTTTGTAATGAGAGGAACAAAAATAAATGATTCAAAAAGGAATGTAAGATTTAAAAAAATGGTAATAAAGGTGTGATATATAACCTTTAATCTGTTCGTGTGAATAATTTGATTGCATTTACTTTATTTTGTGAGGTAAAAATAATATAAATGTAAATAATTGATTAGGACGGAGGGAATATGTATAGTAATAAGGATGTTTTTTATTAAGTGAAAAAACTAATTTAATTAAATTTGTGAAGTTGTTCACATATATTAACCCTTTGCAAAAAAAAAAAATTCATAATAATGTACTATATTTTTATCATAAGAGGACCGATCCATGCCAAACTTTTAACTCAAATTAACTTGGTTTAAGTGGCAGCCCTTGGTGACACGGCCAACACGACGAGCCACCAGGTGAGCACGCAAACAGTGATAGCAGCGAGCTTACGCAGTCAAAAAAATTAGGCACGACGTAACACAATATATATTGGCTCAATGAACTAGGGCCGAGCCTGGTCATTTTTTATATTAGTCACAAGACACAACATGATGTCTTGGTGGCATGGAAGAACCCATTGCCTTCCTTAAAATATACATTGGCCATGACTTAAAGAACAACGGAGTATGTTGCTTTTATTGGTCTAGAACCTCCAATGTATAACTACGGTGTCTTGTTCGTCTTCAGGGTTATCAATTAAATCTATTACAATTACAAATCATAAGGTAACATTAACTAGTTCCACAAATATAATCATACATACGAAATCAAGTGGGACTGTCAGGAGCAAAATCTCTTAAAATGTACTATCTCCGTCACAGTTGTTTATTTACCTTTTTTTATTCGTTGTGAATTAGTGTATTTTAATCAAAAGTAAACAAAAATGTAGGAAGCAGAAAAAGACGGTGTTCGATGATGTTCCACGGTACCATTAGTATTGATTGGCGGTAAGCTTGTAAACTAGTCTTTAAACTGCTTTTTACAAGCATTAAGGATCAATCAGTAGCATGTACAATTTGGTGACACCCAAAAAATAAATAAAACAAACACTAAACTAGTGAAAGTTAACGGTTGAGTGATAAGTATTTCCGACTTGCCAATTGGACGGGGCGACATTATAGGCGATGATAATCTCTCCGGTGGTATACGATTTGAGTTTAAAACACAAAGCTTGGCCTCCCAATTTAGAGAAAACTTGGTAAGAAGCCCCCCAATTTTGGGACATACTAATCCAATTAGTTTGGGAGCCTTTAACCCACATTTGGCATACGTCGCCTGACCCACCAACGTTCATTACGTACACCAAAAGCCAATATGGGTTGCCTTGGAAGCTAAATCTCATGCCTCCTGATCTTTGGCATGGTACCCTGCATTACACAACCTACCCTACATTAGTTGTCTTCTAAATTAATATCATGTGCATGTCTTATATGCTTTATCATGTCCGTTAATAATCGATGATGTAGGCTTCAACTCGTGACTTATTATAGACATACCTGATTAATTGCAATTAGTTAACTAATTAGGACAAAACTTATGTTCAGTGACGGATCTTGGAGCAAACAATAAAGAGGACCGACGTCTAAATTGTTGATTGGTTTGTGAATATATAACCACCACTGATTTAAGGGGAATTAAATGATAATTTTAGACTACCGAAATCTAAAAAAATCAACGGGGCCGAGCACATATCTAAGGTCACCACTACCCTGTCAGTTACATACTTTTAATAAATATGAATGAATTTTCGTTCCTGATATTCACAAAGAATTGGTTACTACGTAGTATAACACTAAAGAAGCTTAACCCGAACGTCTTTGAAATTTTATTTAATACTCATGAGTCATGAGAGAACTTTTTTCAATGTATATTCTCTTTAGATTTTTGAGGACTTACTAAACAACGCTTTAATATGATTTTTTTTAATATATTTAATTTTTTATTTAAAAATATTGAGTGGAAGATTTATGTATATCAACAAATATTTTGGTGTCTTAGTGAACAT